>JAWPHD010004740.1:0-179823 GCA_037043455.1 Cyrtodaria siliqua | reverse complement strand
ACACTGCCAAAATATACGTGCCGCTTCCGCGACATTTCGCCAAGGCGTTCGTGGGCTAAAATATGATGTCATTTACGTAAACAACGGAAGCAGAAAGCGTTTGTTATGCGGAAGCCCTAGATATGGCACTAGAACAGCATTATTCGATAAAATTTTGTGTGTTAATGGGTAAGACTAAATCAGAGACTGTCTCTGTGATCATGGACAGTTACGGCAAAAGTTCAATGTCGAAATCCAGAATTTATGAGTGGTTCAACGCCTTTAAGAACGATCTTTCGCGCGGAGCTGCGCGGCAGCAGATTTGATGACGTTGATGACTTGCCCACTGTTGTCCGGGAAACCATCTGGAAAATTCCACAGGAAGAGTTCAAGTCGTGCTTTTACAAGTGGGTTCGTAGATGGGAGAAGTGTGTTTCGTACAACGGAGAGTATTTTGAAAAAATGTGACTTTTAGATGTTTCAGACAGATATTGTTGACGCCGTTTTCCCTATATGTGTAGGGTGCCCCGCTCATCGTAACCCGACGTTGCCATAGTGACTGTGAATTTTGCATCAGTAGAACGGGGTTAATTTCCTCTTTTAGCCGCATTATTAAAAAAGTTATGACACCTTTCCTGATACTTTTCGAACACCCCTCGTATATGTGTAAGAATTGACCAAAACAACACAAAAATATGTAAAAAAATAAAAAAAATAGAGTTTTAAGTGTACCCACACCACAGCCCCCCCCCCTGCCTCTCCAGCCCCCCCCCCCCCCCCCCCCCCCGCTTATCCCCCAACCCACCCACACCCTCCACCCCCACTCAAAAGTCAGGATTTTTTTTGTTGACAATAAGGGCTTCATTGTTCATCCGATCTTTACTAATCTTTATCAGATTGTTAATGTCGTTGAAAGCTCGCAGAAGTTTGAAAAACAGCCATATCGGACCAGTAACAGCGGAGTTATGGCCCTTGATTTAGTTAAAAATGCTAAATTTTGCCTCAAGACGATAGGGGCTTCATTGTTCATCCGATCTTTACCAAACTTGATCAGATTGTTAATATCAATGAAAGCTTGGACAAGTTCGAAAACCAGCCATATCGGACCAGTAACATCAGAGTTATGGCCCTTGATTTACTTCAAAATGATATATTTTGCCTCGTTAAGACTATAGGGCCTTCATTTTTCATCCGATCTTTACCAAACTTTATCAGATTGTTAATGTCTATGAAAGCTTGGTCAAGTTCGAACCAGATCGGACCAGTAACAGCGGAGTTTTGGCCCTTGATTTTGTTTAAAATGCTATAATTTGCCTCGTCATATGATAGGGCCTTCATTATTAATTTTATTTTATTTTAAATATTATTTATTAATTTTTTTATTTATTTATTTTTTTTGATGTTTTTTTTTTTTTTTTTTTTTTTTTTTTATTGATTTTTTTTTTTTGAATTTTTTTTTTTTGAATTATTAATTGATTTTTTTGATATTTTTTTTTTTTGAAATTATTACTTTTTTTTTGAATTTTTTTTATATATATTTTTTGAATTTTTTTAGCTCTATGTTGGACCAGTCAGACCAGTAACAGAGGAGTTATGGCTCTTGATTTAGTAAAAAATGCTATATTTTGCCTCGTTAATACGGTATGGCCTTCATTTTTCATCTGATCTTTACCAAACTTTACCAGATTCTTTAGTTATGGCCCTTGATTTAGTTGATTTTTGCCCGAAACTTTCAAAAAAACGTAAATGGCAGTCGCTCGCTTCATTGATGTTATAAGAGCCATGTCAGCCAGTAGAGCGTCCACAGGCGCTCTTGGGCCTGTTGATATACATATTTCTGTGTAGTTTTGGTCAATTCTTACACATAGCTATGTTGCGTCCCCAACCCTACCCCACATGTTTGTAGCCTTGTTTTCTGATGGTATATAATACTAGCTATATAATTTATTATTCTCTGAAAAATCAAATAGTCGAGCTGCGCTGTTCTATGACAGGCCTTGTTAATTAACTACTTAATATCTCTATCTTTATTCCTATGTTTTAAATATCATTTACAGGTAATAAAAAACAAGAGATATATGTTCAATATAACACTTTATAACAAGTATCTGATTCAAATAACACTACCACTGTTACCGCTCGAAGGCGCGTGGGAAAATCACACACAAACATGATAATAGCTATATTTCAGCGAAGTCGATGTAATCAAATTTACAAATAATCTAACCTTAATTATTTTGATTGTCTACATTACATAGGCGAACATAGCTCTGCTAGTTGTGTTTCTTTTCTTCAAAATGGCGTCCTTAAAGAATACAAAGCCTTGGTCATATTGGCCGTGTTGGCTTATGCAGTCAGATTGGTTGAATTTCATACTGGCCGAGTTTTCTCATATTGGCTGAGTTTCTCTTCATATTGGCCTTGTTTTTACCGTATGATGCGTGCAGTTTCCTGCAAACCACGGCAGATATTAAGTAGTTAATTAATAATACTCAATACAAAACTAGCACCCATATTTGGCTGAACTGGCCCATTATACTAGTTATGTAATGCTCAATAGGAAACTAACACCCACATTTGGGTAAACGACTCCATTACACCAGTATGTGGGTGATAGTTTCGTACAACTAAATGCAAAACTAGCACTCACATTTGGCTGATCTAGTCCATTATACTAGTTATGTAATGCTCAATAGGAAACACACCCACATTGGGCTAAATGACTCCATTACACCAGTATGTGGGTGATAGTTTCGTACAACTAAATGCAAAACTAGCACCCACATTTGGCTGAACTAGTCCATTATACTAGTTATTTACAACTAAATACATAACTAGCACCAACATTTGGCTGAACTAGTCCATTATACTAGTTATTTACAACTAAATGCATAACTAGCACCCACATTTGGCTGAACTAGTCCATTATACTAGTTATTTACAACTAAATGCATAACTAGCACCCACATTTGGCTGAACTAGTCCATTATACTAGTTATTTACAACTAAATGCATAACTAGCACCCACATTTGGATGAACTAGCCCTTTATACCAGTTACGTACTGCTCAGAATAAAACTAGCACCCACATTTGGCAGAACAAGTCCATTATACCAGTTACGTACTGCTCAGAATAAAACTAGCACCCACATTTGGCTGAATGAGTTCATTATACCAGTTATGTACTACACAATATAAAACTAGCAATCACATTTAACTGAACAGCCCATTATACTAGTTATGTACTGCTCCAAAAGAAACTAGCACCCACATTTCGCTGAACTAGCCCAATATAATAGTTACGTACTGCTACAAAACATTCATAAATCCCAATATTTATTATACTTCAAAATAATGTAATATATATTTGGCATATGGGGGCTTGACATGTGCTGTCCAACTGTACAAGTCAGCAACAATGACCAGCGGCAGCATGACCTTTGTAGTGAGACTTGCTTTCACTAATGATACTTACGTATTTCCCCATTTCTGCTCTGACGACAGAACAGTGTGGGAAACCCATGTAACCATATGGCATGTTCATAAGACAGAACAAACCCCCGTGACTTTCATACGACAGATCAGGCACTCACTGCTCATAAGACAAAGCGGTGATTTAATTACATAAGAAGCCATGACTGTTTGTAACTCTAAACCGTATGGATAACCCATGCACCCAACAGCTATTCATAAGACAGAACAACTGTGACAGATTTTTTGGGGTTCGCAAATATAGCCTGTGGTATATAGCGGCTTAGCGGTCATCAAAATGTAACGCACAATGAACAACACACATCTCGCCTGATTATGCGCAGTTGGAGGTGATGGGGCAGATGGAATCCACTTTTAGACAACAATGGTCTCGAGAAGAAGAAAATACTAGGTCAGTTCTGATTGGATAAAAGTGCAAGTTGTATACCGCATTATCAGAGGCCCGACATTCGGTCTTCAAAACTACTGTTAACTATATTAACCCCCCTCTAAATACAAAACTAGCATCTTGGTTAAAATGTTTGGTTAAATGGTTTTGGAAGGTCAAATACAGTCAAAGGTATTGCTTTGAAACTTTGTACGAACATTCACTGAGGTATGCCTTTACCCTTTCAGTAAGCCCCACCCCATCAATGACCTTGATCTTGTCTCTAAAGACAAAAGAACTTACCGTTACAATTTACCGTATAAGTTGGGGCACCGTAAAGATTGGGGCAACCTTGCATTTTAGGAAAATAATTATTTTTACTTTTGGCCACATTAAAAATTTCAAAAAATTTCAAAATTTTCAGATAATTTTAATTGGGCCATCAGCCAAATTCTGCCAAAATCATGATAAAAATTAATGTAAAAAAAATGCATAAAATAAGTCGGTGAACTAACTAGTTATTAAAGCACTGAGTAAATCTGGTAATTATACACTTACGCACACAGGAAGTGACGTGTGACGTGTATTTATTTTAATTGTTGGAATCTAGATGCGTGCAACAAAATGCTAGCAATCACAATTTTAATTGAACTGTGAAATAATCATAGTAGTTTATATAATTGATTGTTAGTTTAAATCATTATTTCATATTCAATTAGTTATCGTACCTTGTATTTATGCACTGCGATAAAACACGCCGGTTATTTCTAGTCTGTTCCTCACGGCATCACACTTATTTTACACACGTGTGTTTACCAGCAGATCACAAGGTCAGCTAAATTAAAGGGACTCTATTGTTTAAACCGGTAATCTTCGCTCCAGGCTATTTCACAGTTTAATTCTTATACTGTCCATAGTTAAGTACGTTCATTTAAATGTAGTGCTTTATTTTTAAGCTGAATATTGGAGTCGACCACATGACGGTTTGAGCGATGAGAGTTGGAAAGAAGATATGTCAACAATCTAGAAGCACCTGACGAAAGACGTCAATCATGTGCTACCATCCTATAAAAATAAATAAATAAAATAATAACGATATTTTCTTAGTTTTTCTTTCATTGCAGTCAGTTGCTCACGGCATCAAACTGATTTTACCAGCTAATCACAATGTCAGCTAAATTAAAGGGACGCTATTGTTTAAACCGGTAATCCTCGCTCTAGGCTATTTCACAGTTAATTTCTGATATGATATGGTCCGCACACCAGGAAATTAAGTCCGTACAAGACTGCATCAAACTTCATTTAAAGGGATGCTATTTGGCGTATTTTAACAACAAGTGACGCAAGCTGCGACACAATTTCACCACTTTGGCAAAGATCAAAGAAACTACGTCGGCATGTCGGCACGTCAAATGCCTGTGTTTGACTACAAAGCCGGGACGTTTTGACTGATCTTTTCATCATTTATAAACAAGTGCACGTTTAGGGAGGAATAATTACAGTGTACAAAAGGATATTAAAATGAAAGTGATAAACTTTGCAGTAAGAAATTGATATTTATAATTAGTCGATTGTTATTAATGGATTAAAGAAAACATGTTCTGCGGTAAGACATTGTTAATTTGAATCACGATAGTCACGATAGTTTAATGAATTTCCACTTGACCGAAACTTAACCCCAAATTAAGTCCGTTATATTCATTGGGCCAATAAAAAAAAATAAAAATGTTTGAACAAGTATTGTTTGGGCCACTAATTATTGTAATTAATTAATCCTGCCCCAACTTATACGGTAAATACGGTAGTCAAGTTTTCTTGGTAAAAGTTTTGCTTTGAAATGTTGTATGAACATTCACAATGGTATGCCCTTACCCTTTCAGTAAGCCCCACCCCACCAATGACCTTGATCTTGTCTTTAAAGAAAAATTAACTATGAACATTAACATTCACCTGTACTTAAAATATACTCAATTCTACTTGATATACTTTATTTCAAATTGTGTCAATTACTTTACTTTATTATTTTTTGCTTATGACCCCAACAAACCAAACCATCGTTGTGAATGAACAAAAACCCAGAAGGCGAGACAGCCCGAGGCACTCATGTTGCACATGACATATCATTGAATGCCATGGTTTTCAGATGAATTCTTTGCAACAGATGAGTCCGAGTGCATTCCAACAAATATCTGTTGTGTGTGTCGATTTTGTGTCATTTCATCTGTATATTATCATCATTATCGATCAGCATCTTATCAAATACCTGTAACTACAAAGTCAATTTTTATGGTTTTATTTCTCTATTGTAGCAATATCACACTAACTAAACTTTACCTTAACTTTATATCAAATAGGACTTATGCATTTTATTTTCATTCAGTTTATGTTCTCATGTATTTTAAATTTATTGTGTTTTGTATTGTATATATAAACTTGTCTTCACTCAACAACGAGTATCTATGCTCTCCTATACATGGAGGAAATACAGACTACTACCTGTCTACTAATAGGCTGTTATATGCAAAATGTATCATAGTTAAGTTTTGTATTTTGGAGAACAATAAGCAGTTACATATTTAGTTATGTCAGTTGATCTATCATTTTTTTGTTGTTGTATTTTTCATGTTTACCTTTGTTATACCTATTAACCGAGTTGTAAAATCAATAATGCAATTGATATTTCTATAGTGACTAATAAGTCTCATTAGGCTGGGTATTCGTTTGTTTACTTAATATTGCCTATATTATACTGTATTGTTTTGTATATGTAATATTTTGTAACGATGTTATTTGTCACTTTAGTAAAATATATATACATATTCACAAATATATTTATTATATATTTTACTTTAGGACAAGGACTAAAATGTTAAAAGGGGTTTCCTCTACTCTTCATATCAAACCCTGCCCCTCTACTAACCTTGACCTTAACTTTACACCCAATGGACAACCAATAGTGTTCCCAGTTTTCTGTAAATGATTTATCTTTCTGAATGTAATTATTAGAAAATCAGGTTCACTTACACCCCTCCCAGTACCACCCAGTAACAATTTAAACATAAATATATACACCTACAACCCCAACAAACCAATCCCTCATTGTGAATGAACAAAAACCAAGAAGGTGAGACAGCCCTTGTGGGTGGCCTTGTGTATTGAGTAGTATATAACTAGTATAATGGACTAGTTCAGCCAAATGTGGGTGCTAGTTTCTTATTGAGCAGTACGTAACTTGAGTATAATGGACTAGTTTAGCCAAATGTGGGTGTTAATTTCATATTGAGCATTTCATAACTAAGATTATGGATAGTTCAGCCAAATGTGGGTGCTAGTTTTGTGCTGAGTAGTACATAACTGGTATAATGGACTAGTTCAGCCAAATGTGGGTGCTAGTTTCTTATTGAGCAGTACAAAACTAGTATAATGAACTAGTTTAGCCAAATGTGGGTGCTAGTTTCATATTGAGCATTTCATAACTAAGATTATGGATAGTTCAGCCAAATGTGGGTGCTAGTTTTGTGCTGAGTAGTACATAACTGGTATAATGGACTAATTCAGCCAAATGTGGGTGCTAGTTTCTTATTGAGTAGTACGTAACTAGTATAATGGACTAGTTTAGCCAAATGTGGGTGCTAGTTTCTTATTGAGCAGTACGTAACTAGTATAATGGACTAGTTCAGCCAAATGTGGGTGCTAGTTTCTTATTGAGCAGTATGTAACTGGTATAATGGACTAGTTCAGCCAAACCTGGCTGCTAGTTTTGTATTGAGTAGTACATAACTTAAATAATGGACTAGTTTAGCCAAACGTGGCTGATAGTGTTGTATTGAGTAGTTCATAACTGGTATAATGAACTAGTTCAGTCAAATGTGGGTGCTAGTTTCGTATTGAGTAGTACATAACTTAAATAATGGACTAGTTTAGCCAATAGCTTGAACCACATTGTCTTTAAACATAGCTAACACAACACTACATAAAGATAAATATTATATCAATATTATTATTATCTTGAACCCACTTTGTACTTTAACTGCAGGTTAGACTCGGTAAGCCTGATCTGTCAAATCAAGCAGCTGAAGGTTACAGATGTGCACAAGTTCCAACTGAGAGGAATGATCAAGACTGACAGACAGACAGTTGACTATCTCATACCTAGCTCCATCAGAGTGAGTATGACCCTAGCAAAGTGTTGTTGAATATCTAATACCTGACTCCATCAGAGTGAGTATGGCCATAGCAAAGTGTTGTTGAATATCTCATACCTAGCTCAATCAAAGACAATCAGGTGATCGATTCAGGGCTAAGTTGCCTTCATTTAGTTCACCTGAGGCAAGGCTCAAAGTGAGCTGTTAAAACCGTTTTTGTCTGTCTGTCTTCGTCCATTAACTTTTGCTTAAAGCGCTTCTTCTGCTTAGACGATTTTGACCAAACTCCACATGGATGATCCAGAGGTCAGTAGCTTTCCAATTTGTTAATATTAGGGGAACACGACATCCAAGATGGCCACCATTACCATAAAAGGTTCAACCTTAACAAATCTTTTTCTCTAGAACCAGAGAACACATTTCAGCCTTTTTTCTTTATTAATGATCTCCATTCCCTAAACTGTCAAATTTTTTGAAATGGGGTCAAAAATGGCAGCATGGCGTGGGTCCAGAGTTCGTATATAGAGATTTTGTATGTTCTGCACAGACTTACATAGGGAATAACTTGAAAAATCTCTGAAACCACACAACTGACAGAGCTCTCATATATAGCATGTAGCATCAGCTTATAGTCCTCTACCAAGTTTGTTCAAATGATGACCCTGTGTTTAAATTTGACCCTGCCCAAGGGGTCACAGTTTTACATACAGTCCACTCTCAGTAACTCAAACTCGCTTACTTCGAATTTCCGCTTAAATCAAATTTTTGTCTCGGTCCCAATTTTATTCCTTCTATTTTTATGCAATTTGACTTCTTTTAAGTCAAATTTCGACAAGTCGATTTATTCGCTAATTCGAACTATATTTCTGGTCCCAAACAGGAATCTTTACAGTAATTAACACTCGCTAATTCGAAGTTCAATTGAAGTGCAGAATGCAAGTTTGATCAAACACCAGCCGCATTGAAGTTGATCGTGAAGCAAACAAAAGGTGATAATTATGGCTCCCCCACACAAAGTGTGGTAGGGGAGCCATATTGATTTTGTGCTTTCTGTCTGTTTCTTTCTCTGTCTGTGTCACAAACGATGTCCGATCAATAACTAGAGAATGGTTGGACCTAGAGTCCTCAAACTTGGAAGGATGGTGGGTCATGACAAGTAGATGACCCCTATTGATTTTGGGGTCACTAGGTCAAAGGTCAAGGTTGCGGAGACATTGACTATCAAAATGATGTCCGATCAATAACTAGAGAATGGTTTGACCTAGGGTCCTCAAACTTGGAAGGATGGTTGTTCATGACAAGTAGATGACCCCTATTGATTTTGGGGTCACTAGGTCAAAGTTCAAGGTTGCGGTGACTTGACTATCAAAACGATGTCCGATCAATAACTAGAGAATGGTTGACCTAGGGTCCTCAAACTTGCAAGGATGGTTGGTCATGACAAGTAGATGACCCCTATTGATTTTGGGGTCACTAGGTCAAAGGTCAAGGTTGCGGTGACATTGACTATCAAAACGATGTCCGATCAATAACTAGAGATTGGTTGGACCTAGGGTCCTCAAACTTGGAAGGATGGTTGGTCATGACCAGTAACCCCTATTGATTTTTTTTTTTGTTTAATATTTTTAAAAAAAAATTTTTTTTTTTTTTTTTTTTAATATTTTTTTTTTTTTGTTTAATATTTTTAAAAAAAAAAATGCATAAAATGTTTTAGGGTCGGCCCCTTAAACAAATAGGGTCGGTCGGGTTACCTGAACCACACATATTTTTTTATGTGGCCTTACTGATACAGATAGTAGATACAGTCACAGGGATATTGAATATCAAAACGACCTCAGATCAATAGAGGACGGTTGGACCTAGAGTCGTCAATTATGCCTGTCCCATGGACAATAACAATTTCTAGTTGCTGAGATGATTTGACCTGTGACACAAATAATTAAATCATTGTGACATGTTTGTTAATTTATGTTCTTGTCTCTGATTTTCATGGTAAATTAAGGCTTGTTATCGAGGAAGATTGTTTGCGATAATTGAAAACAAAGGCCATCACGTGGGTTAAAACAATTATAAGAATTATACTAATTTGACATGGACGAAACATATAATTTGTGAAAATATTGTGTCATTGTATACATGTCTTTCTATGTTTTTAATAAAGTATGAAATCATAAATATTTTGCTGATTGATTTAATTACCAAAACGTTTTCTTATACTGCTTTAACATGCTATGCCCAAATATACAAACTGACAAAACGAAAGTAGCATGCTGCAAAACAGGTCTCAAATTTGAGCGTGGTATAGCAATCAGTAATTTATGTAATTGCATTTTCCCGTTTGATCTGAATGAAATTATAACAGTAAAGAAACATATTCATAAAAATATATGAAGTTAGAAAACATGTATTTCATTAAAAGTCGGCTAATATCGGTAATATATTTGTATAGTGTAAAACTGGTGGGTGGGGTAATAAAATTGAAGACAAGTCTGCCAAAATCGTTTAATTCGAAATTCGGATAACTCAAACTTTTCTCCCGGTCCCTTGAAATTCGAGATACTGAGTGTGGACTGTAGTTATATAGGAAAGTCTTTAAAAAATCTTTCTCTCAAACTACAAGAGCTAGAGGTATAATAGTTTGCATGTAGCATAAGCCTATGGTCCTCTAACAAGTTTGCTCAAATTGTGACCCTGGTGTAAAGTCTGGCCCTGCACAGCTTTACATCTAGACTTAGCTGATGTGAGAGGTGTTGCATCTTATAATTACCTCTCATGAGCAGACTCAATAAAACCGAGTCTGCTACTTTTCTCTCTTGTTTGTTGCTTTCATGGGATCACCTTTTCAATATTTATATAGGGAAACTCTTTAAAAAATCTTCTTTTCTGAAACTACAAGAGCTAGAGGTATAATATTTGCATGTAGCATAAGCTTATCGACCTCTACCAAGTTTGTTCAAATGATTACACTGGGGTCAAATTTGGCCCCACCCTGGGTCACAGTTTTACATAGAGTTATGTAAGAAAATCTTTAAAAATCTTCTTTGAAATTCCAAAAGCTTGAATTATAATTTTTGCATGTAGCATAAGCCTATAGTCCTCTACCAAGTTTGTTCAAATGGTGGCCCCGGGGTCACATGGGTCACATGTTTTACTTAAGACTATTTAAGGAAAAACTAAAAAAATCTTCTTCTCTGAAACTGCAAGGCATGAAGCTCTCATATATTACATGTAGTATAAATTCATGGTCCTGCTCCAAGTTTGTGGAAATGGTGACCCTGGGGTCAAATCTGGCTTTGCGCGGTGGGTCACAGTTTAACATAGAGTTATAAAAGCAAATCTTAAAAAAAAATCTCTGAAACTACAAGGCATGGAGCTCTAATAGTTTGCATGTACCATAAGCTGATGGTTCTCTAGCAAGCTTGTTCAAATTGAGACCATGGAGTAAATTTTGGCCCCACCCCTTATATAGGGAAAAACCTTAAACAATTTTCTTCTGAAATGACAGTTATACACTTACTGAGCATGAATAGACGGATACAGCCATCCAACTACCATCAGCCCCTGGGTCCATGCACACCCCTGGGGACATAGATTCTGGGTTATAATTTGGAAATCATTTAGATCTCCACCCTATAACCATATATACACTTTCTCGGCCTAAACACGTTAAGTCAGGTGAGCGAATTTGTGATAGCGCTCATCGATTTTGTGTTCTTGATCTGTTATGAAATTATTAGCTTGTTTAACAATTTTTTCGTCTTTGCGAAGATCATCAGGTGAATGATTCAGGGCCATTTTGGCCCTCTTGTTAGCTTAACTGAGCTGAAGGCTGTCCGTTGTCGTCCGTCCGTTAACTTTTGCTTAAAGGATTTCTCCGCATAAACCATTTGGGCGATCTTTCAAGTTTGTTAAAATTAGGTCAGGCAACATACAAGATGGCTGCCATTACTGAAAATGTTTGAAACCTTAAACATTTTCTTCTCAAGAACCGCTGAACATTTCAACAGTTTGTTTGTCTCACCTTTTGAAAAAATGCCAGACATAGGCGCCGCTAATGTTGGCAGTCTCGACGGCGTCAACGTATTGTATTATAACTTTTGTGTCCTTGGGAATAGAATGTTCAAATTTCATATATAAGCTCCTGGTCATTGTCCGTCTTGATGCCAATAACTTCCAGCTCTCCAACTGACATCACCAAATTTTAATGCACATATTGATGGTACATGTATTTAAGTAAATACATGTATCATCACCAAATTTTAATGCACATATTGATGGTACATGTATTTAAGTGGCATTGACTCTGACCCAGGGTCAGTTGGAGGGCTGGAAGTTATTGGCATTAGGAAGGAAAATGACCAGAAGTTTATATATGAAATTTGAACATTCTACTCCCAACGACAAGAAAGTTATAATGCAATATGTTAGCGTTTAAAGTTTGCGTTCAAAGTTGCGTTCAAATTTGTTATAACTTTGTTGTCCTTTGGAGTAGAGTGTTTAAATTTCATATATAACATATTGCCTCTTAAATACATGTTTCATCTCCAAAAAAAATGTGTTAAAGCGCATTAAATTATTATAACTTTGTTGTTCTTTAGAGTACAGTGTTCAAATTTCATATATAACCTCACTAACATTGTTCTTATAATTCCACTAACTTTCAGTCCAAATGACCCTGTGTCAAGATCAGTTGTCTCTTAAATACATGTAGACTCCAATTTTTTTTTGTTGCAGTGCGTTAATTTCTTATAACTTTTTTTGTTGTCCTTGGTTTTTGTTCTAAAATGTTATCTACATTTTAATTGTTCATATATATGGAGGAAATAAAGATTATTACTATTTATTGAAATTATTTTAATTGCAAGTTATTGTCAATTTGTTTTTATATAAATGCTATGCTACTGCATTCTTGATAAAACATGACACCTGAAGATTAAAATGTCATTTATGGATATTATTTCTTGTAAAGATTCTGGAAACAAAACAAATAAACAAATCTGTCTCTTGTTTAAACGTCTCCCCGCGCTTGCAATCGGGACTGTTATTCATTCGATCTTTGGAGATGCATGGCTGAGCCCGATACTTATATTTAGTTATCAGTGGTACATTCTCAATTGTTTTTGTTTTCTTACTTAATTTTCGATTAGGTGGTTCCACTACTGTGGCTAATAAAAGGCTCTGGGTATTGTTTAACCACTTATAGGATATGTTGTCTGCTTTTTAATTTAGTCTTTTGGCTGTTACTTGTGATACGCAGGCTTCATAACCGCTGCTCCCAACTAAATTCCATTTTGTTTATTTCGCTCTTCGGGGTGTAGTATTTTGTTAGATACTGGGACCATATGCCGCTGGACATAGGGGAAGAAAAGATCTCTATGTCCACCGCCATATGCATGCAATCTTCGGGATGGTTAAAACTATGTACTATTGATTTTATGAATATCGAGTTCTGCTCAACCCGGGGCTAGAGGGCGTGAGCGGTAGCTAGCATATTTCACTACCTTTCATGAACATTCTCAATCAAAGCGAGACTGCAATATTTTGTATGTTTCTTGTTCGGCCGTTTCCAAAGGTCCACTCTCATACTCTTTTATTTATTAATTTCATGCAATCTGTATTATAAATTCTCTTAAAGAGACACATAGCAATCTGATTTTTTTACAACTTACAGCATCTTGATAGTTCTTCTGCATAACTTGCATTTGTTCAATCATTAATATTAATTACACTAAAATAAATATGAAGTAACTTAATTTACATGTAATTAACTGTTGATAGTAAAGCACCAATAATATATGTTCAACTTATGGTAAAATCAGTGAGAAACATTGAAAACTAAATATTAAATTTATTTATATGCAAGTAGGTTTAAAGTGAATATGATACTGGATATTTAAATCGAAACAATAATTTCAATGCTTGATAAACACTTCAAGATTGCCATGTGTCCCTTTAAATACCATCTTGATACAATGTGCAATCAATCTTGACTTAGTTTGTCACAACTAGTGCAGATTAGATAAACCAAGTGTATAGTTTAGTGCTAGACCAACCTATATGTGTTAGTACAAGTCATAGTGGTACTTATTACATTTTTTTAAACTACCTGTAGACTACACCAAACTTAGTTCATCGAGGTTATCATGATTAGTAATACATACTGGCCTGCACCAGTGTCATTGAGCATCATGCATCTTACTGTTGACCTATATTTTATGAATAATTGACTTTGTACCTTTTACTGCCAAATTTATTGACAAAGCGCCATGAAGCAAATAATTTAATTTCAATGGGTAGAATCTTTATTATTGAGTTTGATTGTTAAATGTTTGATTGCAAAATCAAAATCCGGTCTATAGAATGGTAATGCATGTCCATCCAATAAGATTTGCATTTAGCTTCATATAAATAAGGAAGTCTATGAATGCTACCCTGCGATATGCTGACAATCTTGCTTGACTTCATTAACAATTACTATAAACCCTCGATTTTGTCAAGATGAAGATCGCTTGAAACATGTATGATGGACATATTTCTTTACGCGAGACATCATGTTGCGCGCAACTCTTGTCTTTATTAATTATTGCCAACCCCTGTACTATCAAGTTTGTTCAAAGAAGTTCCCGGAATCAAAAGTGGCCATGCATTGTTACTAAAAATAGAAAAACTGTTTCTGCTCAATAACTTTAGTTAGGAATGAGATAGTGTGACGAAAATTGCTGTGCATGTAACTTATATGGAAAAGAAGCTTAGGATTGCATTTGAGGTCACTGGGGTCAAGGTCATGGTTGCTGTTACTTAAGATAGAAAAAGTATTTTTTCTCAATAATTTTTAGCTTGAGTGGCCAAAGGCTTATTAGATGGCGAGTAGTCCGTCATCCGTCCGTCATCCATCTGTCGTCCATCGTTAACTTTTCCTCGTTAAGATGATAGGGACTTCATTTTCCATCCGATCTTTACCAAATTTTACCAGATTGTTAATATCAATGAAAGCTCAGACAAGTTAAAAAACCAGCTGTATTGGACCAGGAACACCAGAGTTATGTGCCCTTGAATTATTGAAAAATTCCATTTTCCGACTTGTTCTCCAGGCCTTCATTTTGTATTCGATTTTTCCCAAATTTGGCCAGATTGTTGATATCAATGAAAGCTTGGACGAGTTTGGAAACCAGCCAGATCATCAGGATTTATGTGACTGAAAACTTGTGTGTCTGTTTTTAGCTCTACTGACCAAGGGCCAGCAGAGCTTATGGGATGGCGAGATGTCCGTCGTCCGTCCGTCGTTAACTTTTGTCTCGTTAAGACGATAGGGCCTTCGTTTTTCATCCGATCTTTACCAAACTTTAACAGATTGAAAGCTCAGATAAGTTTGAAAACCAGCCAGATCAGACCAGTAACAGCGGAGTTATGGCCCTTGATTTAGTTGAAAATGCTATATTTTGCCTCGTTTAGACAATAGGGCTTATGGGTTGGCGAGTTGTCCGTCGTCCGTCCGTCATCCGTCCGTCCGTCGTCCGTCGTTAACTTTTGCCACGTTAAGATGATAGGGCCTTCATTTTTCATCTGATCTTTACCAAACTTTACCAGATTGTTAATATCAATGAAATCTCAGACAAGTTTGAAAACCAGCCAGATCTGACCACTAACAGCAGAGTTATGGCCCTTGATTTAGTTAAAAATTCTATATTTTGCCTCGTTAAGGCCTTCATTTTTAGCTCGACAAGCTTATGCCGTGGTGCGGCGTCCGTCCGTCCGTCCGTAAACTTTTTTTGTAGCGACTACTCCTCCGAAACTACTGAATGGATTTTCATGAAACTTAACAGAAAAGTTGCCCATGAAGTCTAGTTGATCCTAGCAAAAATTCATGTTGATGTGAAATGCAAGATGGCCAGCAAATCTAAAAATAGGTTTTTTAAAAACAAGTTTGTAGCGACTACTTCTTGAAAACTCGTAAGTGATATTGATATGGGACTTTTTCTAAAATGATCAGCATGACATGATGTTGGTCCTTGTCGAAAATCGTTTTGATTCGACGTTAAACATGGCTGCCAGCGGCCATCTTTGTTTACATAGAGTTATATAATGAAAACTTGTAGCGACTACTCCTCTGAAACTACTTGGCGGATTTTCATGAAACTTTACAGCAATGTTGCTCTTGATGTCTTATTGATCCTAGCAAATTTCAGGTCGGCCGGAAATTCAAGATGGCCGCCACGGCTAAAAATAAATTTTCAAAATACAAGTTTGTAGCGACTACTTCTTGAAAACTATAAGTGATACTGATATGGGACTTTTTCTAAAATGATCAGCATGACATAATGTTGGTCCTTGTCAAAAATCGTTTTGATTCGACGTTAAACATGGCTGCCAGCGGCCATCTTTGTTTACATAGAGTTATATAGTACAAACTTGTAGCGACTACTCCTGAAACTACTTGGTGGATTTTCATGAAACTGTACAGGAATGTTGCTCTTAATGTGTAATTGATCCTAGCAAAATTTCAGATCGACCAGAAATTCAAGATGGCCACCACAGCTAAAAATAGATTTTTAAAAAATAAGTTTGTAGCGACTACTTCTTGAAAACTGTAAGTGATATTGATATGGGACTTTTTCTAAAATGATCAGCATGACATGATGGTTATCCGAGTCAAACATTATTTTGATTCGACGTTAAACATGGCTGCCAGTGGCCATCTTTGTTTACATGGAGTTATATAATGAAAACTTGTAGCGATTACTCCTCTGAAACTACTTGACGGATTTTCATGAAACTTCACACGAATGTTGCTCTTGATGTCTTATTGATCCTAGCAAAATTTCAGGTCGGCCAGAAATTCAAGATGGCCACCATGGCTAGAAATAGATTTTCAAAATACAAGTTTGTAGCGACTACTTCTTGAAAACTATAAGTGATATTGATATGGGACTTTTTCTAAAATGATCAGCATGACATGATGTTGGTCCTTGTCAAAAATCGTTTTGATTCGATGTTAAACATGGCTGTCAGCGGCCATCTTTGTTTACATAGAGTTATATAATGAAAACTTGTAGCGACTACTCCTCTGAAACTACTTGACGGACTTTCATGAAACTTCAGAGGAATGTTGCTCTTGATATCTTATTGATCCTAGCAAAATTTCAGGTCGACCGGAAATTCAAGATGGCCGCCACGGCTTAAAATAAATTTTCAAAAAACAAGTTTGTAGCGACTACTTCCTGAAATCAAAATCAATCAGTAGAGCTTCAAGGTCATTTACCTCTTGTTCATTTTATCTTTACCATACTTTAATAAATTGTTAATATCAATGAAAGCTCGAACAAGTTCGAAAACCAGCCATATCGGACCCGGAATTATGGCCCTTGATTTAGTTAAAAATACTATACTTTGCCTCGTTAAGACGATAGGGCCTTCATTTTTCATCTGATCTGTACTAAACTTTATCAGATTGCTAATGTCGATGAAAGCTCGGACAAGTTCGAAAACCAGCCATATCAGACCAGTAACAGCGGAGTTATGGCCCTTGATTTAGTTAAAAATACTATACCTTGCCTTGTTAAGATGATAGGGCCTTCATTTTTCATCCGATCTTTACTAAACTTTACCAGACTGCTAATGTCGATGAAAGCTCGGAAAAGTTCGAAAACCAGCCAGATCGGCCCAGTAACAGCAGAGTTATGGCCCTTGATTTAGTTAAAAATGCTATTATTTGCCTCGTTAAGACGATAGGGCCTTCATTATTCATCCGATCTTTACCAAACTTTACCAGATGTTTTAGTTATGGCCCTTGATTTAGTAAAAAATGCTGTATTTTGCCCAAAACTTTCAAAAAAAATTAAATTGCAGTTACTCGCTTCATTGTTGTTATAAGAGCCATGTTAGCCAGTAGAGCATCCACAGGCCCTCTTAGGCCTCTTGTTTATTGCTTTAAATGAAGTACACTAAGAATTAGAAACTTTTCTGTGCATAGACATACTTGCTTCTGTGACTAGTCACACAAGAAAAAAAAAAGCCGTGCAAGTATACTATTATCAGCTTATGGATCCTCTACCAATTTTATTGAAATGGTGACCCTGGGATCAAATTTGGCCCCGCCCCAGGGGTCGTCACAGTTTTACATAGACTTATATAGGGAAAAATTACAAAAATCTCCTTCTCTGAAACTATAAGAGCCAAAGGTTTAGTATTTTGTATTTACCATCAGCTTATTGTCCTCTACCAAGCTTGTTCAAATGGTGACCCTGAAGTTAAATTTGGCCCTGCATAGACTGATATAGGGAAAAACTTTAAAACTTTTCTGTGCATAGAGACATACTTGCTTCTGTCTAGTTACACAAGAAAAAAAAAGGTCACACAAGTATTCTATTATCAGCTTTTGGATCCTCTACCAATTTTATTCAAATGGTGACCCTGGGGTCAAATTTGGCCCCGTCCCAGGGGTCACAGTTTTACATAGACTTATATAGGGAAAAACTTCAAAAGTCTCCTTCTCTGAAACTACAAGAGCTAAAGGTTTAACATTTGTATTTATTATCAGCTTATTTTCCACTACAAAGTTTGTTCAAATGGTGACCCTGGGGTTTAATTTGGGCCCGCCCCAGGGGTCAGTTTTTCATAGACTTATATATAGGAAAAAAAATTAAAAGTCCTCTTCTCTGAAACTACAAAAGTCAAAGGTTTAATATTTTGTATTTACACTCAGCTTATGGTCCTCTACCAAGTTTGTTTGAATGGTGACCCTGGGGTCAAATTTGGCCCCACCCAAATCGTCACATGTTTTACATAGACTTATATACAGGAAAACTTAAAAAATCTTCTTCTCTGAAACTAAAAGAATCAGAGGTTTAATATTTTATATTTTCCAAATGGTGACCCCAGAAATTTGACCTTGCCCCTGGGTCACATGTCAAACTTTGAGTGTTTATATTAACGGGAATTTGATTTGTTTTAAAGGTAGCCAAACTTGAGCCAAATATATCCCTCCCCTATATCTTGGTTATTGAAGACACTTTATTAAAAACGAGTTTGATACTGCCATAATCCTTCTATCTGCCCCCCACACCCCCCCACCCCTCCCCTCACCCCACACACCATGTTGCTGTAGGTATCATGTAGAGGCAAGACTTTTTTTTAAAAGCTGTATGGATGTTCATAAGAAACACACGGTTAAAGACAATGCATACCCTATATTTTTCGACCGTCTTTCAGATTTGATGGATCATACTCTTTGTTAAAAAAGTGAAGCTAACGAATTTCACAACTTGAATTGTGTCGAATGTTATTGTTTGGAATGTGGTGTACATAAATTTGAACTGTCAGAATGAGTTGTCCACAGACGAGTCTGCTCCAGATATAGAGTGGATGTGCTATGAGTATGTAAATGTGAAGTACAAGAAAATAGAAAAGAAAAAATGATGTCTTGTGAAAATAAAAAACGAAACCGGGAGTTTTGTTCCAATACTTTCGTGTTATTATAGCGAAATTCTATGCCCATGTGTTTCGGTCTTCATGGCAATCTACCCAATTGCAACAGCTTGAAGAAAATCTTCCTCAAAATGACGTTATATGTGTTCATGACTTTTCCAAAAATTATGCATGCAAAGAAAGAGTGGAAATACAGTCAAGTTACTTCCAACGCACCGAGGCATCTTTACACATTACTGTTATTTATAGGTATTCTATACCTGAGATTGATGGACCAGATAAAATGAAACGAATCTTGTAGAGAAGCAATTCTTTGTAATAAGTCCGGATCCTCAGCATGATCATAATTTCACACATGAAGTTCAGCGCCAAGTAGCTGATTATTTGCAAAGCTTGAACTATAAAGTTGAAAAGATGCACGAATTCACTGATGGTTGCACAACTCAGTACAAGTCTTGACATTGTTTTGGTGATCTAAGTTACGCAAAACAAGATTTTGGCTACGAAATCACTCGGAACTACTTCGAGACATCGCACGCGATGGGTGTACAAGACGCCGCAGCCGGACTTATAAAAGACCAAGCAGACTTTTCTGTGGCTCTTGGAAAATATGTTATTCAAAATACTCATGATCTGTTTGATTTCTGTGTAGAAAACCTATCGACTGTAAAACAAACATCTGATTGCAAGAGGAGGGTTTTTCGATATGTTGGGCAAATACCATTGGAACGAAACAGATCGTTCATGTCAATAAAAAATGTAAGAACTGTACACCAAGTCTAATCAGTGCATTAGTTTTGCGGGTGCTTTTACGTATACGAAGCTGAAACATGAACATAAAAGTTTAACTGAAAGAAGAAAGTAATTCTAACTCTTTGACTGACGTAGTTCAACCCTGGGTAATTCTGGCTGTCTACACAGATGATCCAAATGAGGATTACTATTTGATGTTGTGCGAGGTGGAAGAACATATACTGCTTAAACATAACACTGATGACTGGGGAAATACTTTTCGACCCGGTACCAAAGTTATTGAAGGCCTATATTTTGACAAAGTAAATAGACATCCACTGAAATTCAAGTTGTTAAAAGACAAAAAAGTAATAATTCCTTCACTTCCTGTTTTAAATATTTGTTTAGAAAAACGAACAAAAGGTGGAAATCTTTTGTTAAGTATGGATACACATGATAATAATAATAATAATAATAATAAATTCTTTATTTCATGAAGGTACAACTCATTAAGATTATACAAACAATTGCACAACACTTATCTTCCATGAGGCCTTCTGATAACAACAGCAACTTATAAACAATAGCAAGTGAATACATCCACGTAACATTAATACTATGTTTCAAGCTGGCATTCAAAACAAGTATTCACTATTAACACAACTTAATTTGAGCAGAACACCTGTTATCTTGAAATAGAAATAGTTTATAATTGTATTTGAAAGCATAAATAGAAACAGAAGTCCGGATATTTTTTGGGATTGATTTCCAAGTCCGCATGGCAACATAGGTAAAAGATTGTTTTAAATATTCGGATTTAGGTCTAGGATGCTTAATGTCATGTTTAATGCATGATCTTAAATTATATCTGCTATTTTCAGAAAATGTTATTAATTTACTTATGTATATTGGTTTAAGATTATGAATTGCTTTATAAACTAAAACACCTACTTGAAACTTACATCTTGTTTCAAATGACATCCAATTTAACTCATTGAAAAGATTTGCAGAAGGTGTATGTAAAGGTTTTATCAAAATCCAGCGTGCGATGCTTTTTTGTAAAGTAACAACTTTTGTAAAATTTAATTTAGTACAATTACTCCAGAGGATAGATCCATAATCAAATACTGGAACTAAATATGCATTATACAATAGCTTTTTCATATCAAGTGTTAAATATTTAGATATTCGTCTTAAAAGAGTGAATTTACTCGATATATGATTACAGACTTTGCTTATCTGAACATCCCACTTTAGATGTTGATCTATTGTAATTCCGAGAAGTTTTTGAGAAGACACTGATTGTATCAGGCAATTATCTATCGAAAGCGTGGGTTTTCGAGAATGGTTTATTTTATATTTTGAACCTAATAGCATACATGTTGTTTTTGTAGGATTTATAACCATGTTATTTATTATGCACCATTTATTTATGTTATTTAAGTCAGTTCGTAATTTATTCTCAATGAATGACACATCCAGCCCTGATGTATGTAGCGTGGAGTCATCAGCATACATGTCAACTGAAGCTTCTTTGGAAGCTAAAGGTAGATCATTTACATAAATCAAGAACAAAAGTGGTCCTAGTATGGATCCCTGAGGGACACCTGATTTGATGATTTTCTCCTCAGATTGAAACTGTCCAACTCTGACTACTTGTGTCCTGTTAGACAGATATGACTGAAACCAACATATTGTTAAAGTCGAAAAATGATACAAATGCAGTTTGTATAATAGTATCTCATGATCAACCATATCAAAAGCCTTTCTCATGTCAAGGAAAACACTGCCAACAAAGTTTCCAGAATCAGTTTGTTTCAACCAGCTATCAACAAGGTTAATAAGTGCTGTTTGGCAAGAATGATTTTTACGAAATCCAGATTGGGCCGAGTACAAAATATTAAATTGTTGAAAGAAAGAGTGCAGTTGCGCAGCAACATGCTTCTCAAAGATTTTGGAAATTGTTGGTAATAATGAGATAGGTCTATAATTGTTCGGGTCATCTTTTGGTCCATTTTTGTGTATTGGTAACACCATGCCTTTTTTAGCTGATCAGGAAATATGCCTTGATGAAATCTTAAACGCATGTCATGAGGTGCAAATATAATGATATGCCTGTGCTGAACTCGCTAACTTTTATATTCTGATATTGTGGTTCTGGTGTAATTTCCATACATACGCAGTGGTTAGTTTTTCTAAGACCTGTGTTTATAAAGACTTAGTAGAATTGGAATACTTAGAATTATACATAAAACTGTCATTCTCCAGAGTCATAATTATATCTGAAATAACTAAGAATAAAACTGATACCACACAAACTGACTTGCATGTAATACCCGAAATCGACCTGTCACATTATATAATTATAATATATACAGAAAGTAGCAGTAAAGGCCTACTTATGGAAGAAAACAAATAAGTAATGGTAATTCATATTTGCATATTATATCTAATTCGAAAAAAAAATACTTCAGAATATTAAAAAATGCATCATGTAACGCTAATTTGTAGCAACATCGTGCGTAACGTCCCAGCGTCGCGTCCCGTCGTGTCGCGTACCACATTTTTAGCTCTACTGATCAGAGATCAGCAGAGCTTATGCCGTGGTGCGGTGTCCGTCGTCCGTCTGTCTGTCCATAAACTTTTTTTGTAGCGATTACTCCTCTGAAACTACTGAATGGATTTTCATGAAACTTTACAGAAATGTTGCCCATGAAGTCTAGTTGATACTAGCAAAAATTCATGTTGATGTGAAATCCAAGATGGCCACCAAATCTAAAAATAGATTTTTAAAAAACAAGTTTGTAGCGACTACTTCTTGAAAACTCTAAGTGATATTGATATGGGACTTTTTCTAAAACGATCAGCATGACATGATGTTGGTCCTTGTTGAAAATCGTTTTGATTCGACCTTAGACATGGCTGCCAGCGGCCATCTTTGTTAACATAGAGTAATTTAGTAAAAACTTGTAGCGACTACTCCTCTGAAACTACTCGACGGATTTCCAATGAAATTTCACAGGAATGTTGCTCTTGATATTTAAATGATCCTAGCAACATTTCAGGTTGGTCGGAAATTCAAGATGGCCACCACAGCTAAAAATAGATTTTCAAAAAACAAGTTTGTAGCGAGTACTTCTTGAAAACTATAAGTGATATTGATATTGATATGGGACTTTTTGTAAAATGATCAGTATGGAATGATGTTGATCCTTGTCAAAAATTATTTTGATGCGACGTTAAACATGGCCGCCAGCGGCCATCTTTGTTTACATAGAGTCATATAATGAAAACTTGTAGCAACTACTCCTCTGAAACTACTTGACGGATTTTCATGAAACTTCACAGGAATGTTGCTCTTGATGTCTAATTGATCCTAGCAAAATTTCAGTCGGCTGGAAATTCAAGATGGCCGCAAGGGCTAAAAATAAATTTTCGAAAAACAAGTTTGTAGCGACTACTTCTTGAAAACTATAAGTGATATTGATATGGGACTTTTTCTAAAATGATCAGCATGACATGATTATGGTCCTTGTCGAAAATCGTTTTGATTCGATGTTAAACATGGCTGTCTGCGGCCATCTATGTTTGGATAGAGTTATCTAGTAAAAACTTGTAGCGACTACTCCTCTGTAACTACTCGACAGATTTTCATGAAACTTCACAGGAATGTTGCTCTTGATGTCTTATTGATCCTAGCAAAATTTCAGGTCGGCCGGAAATTCAAGATGGCCACCATGGCTAAAATTAGATTTTCAATATACAAGTTTGTAGCGACTACTTTTTGAAAATTAAAAGTGATATTGATATGGGACTTTTTCTAAAATGATCAGTGTGACATGATGTTTATCCTTGTCAAAAATTATTTTGATTTGACGTTAAACATGGCCGTCAGCGGCCATCTTTGTTTACATAGAGTTATATAATGAAAACTTGTAGCGACTACTCCTCTGAAACTACTTGACGGATTTTTTCATGAAACTTCACAGGAATGCTGATCTAGCTATCAAAAATCCTATTAATAGAGCTTCAAGGTCATTGACATCTTGTTAATACTTCCATGTCTCGAACACTTTCGAATGGATTGTTCCCAAACTTCATATACTCATAACAACTGATGACCTTATGACCCTCTACATCGCCCAATTTATTACAGAATTATGGCCCTTTGTTTGACTTAGAATTTTACACTTTAATACTGTGTAACATATTTTTTCTCAAACATTTTCGAATTCATTGTTCCCAAACGTCATGTACACATAACAACTGATGACGTTATGTCCCCTGTACATCACCCATCATTGATTGTCTAATTTATTACAGAATTATGGCCCTTTGTTTGACTTAGAATTTTCCACTCTAATATTGTATAATGACATGTTAACATATTTTTTTCTCAAACATTTCAAATTGATTGTTCCCAACCTTCATGTACAATTGATGACTTTATGTCCCTCTACATTCACCCATCATTGATTGCCTGATTTATTACAGAATTATGGCTCTTTGTTTGACTTATAATTTTCCACTCTTATATTGTATAATGACCTATTAACACATTTTTTCTGAAACATTTTCGAATTGATTGTTCCCAAACTTTATGTACACGTAACAACTGATTACCTTATGTCCTTCTACATCACACCACTTGGGCCTCTTGTTGATAACACGATAGAGCTTTCATTTTTCATCCGATCTTTATCAAACTTTAAAAAGATTGTTGATATCAATGAAAACTCGGACGAGTTCGAAAACCAGCCAGATTCGACCATTTACACTGCAGTTATGGCACTTGATTTTCTGAAATATGCTATCATTTTCGTTAACATGATAGAGCCTTCATTTTTCATCTGATCTTTTTCAAACTTTACCAGAATGTTGATATCAATGAAAGCTCGAGTTCGAAAACCAGCCAGTTTGGTCCTGTTACACTGGAGTTAAGGCCCTTGATTTATTTAAAATTACTGTATTTTGCCTTGTTAATGCGATAGGGCCTTCATTTTTCATCCGATATTTTTCAAACTCTACCAGATTTTTGATAAAAATGAAAGCCTAGACGAGTTCGAAAACCAGCCAGGTTGGACCAATTACACCAGAGTTATGGCCGTTGATTTTCTGAATATGCTATAATTTGGCCTCATTAACACGATAGGACCTTCATTTTTCATCCGATCCTTTTCAAACTTTAGAAAGATTGTTGATATCAATGAAAGCTCGGACGAGTTCATAAACCAGCCAGATTGGACCATTAACACCGGAGTTATGGCCCTTGATTTTCTGAAATATGCTATAATTTGGCCTTGTTAACATGATAGTGCCTTCTTTTTTCATCCGATCTTTCATTGATATTAATAACCTGGTTCGAAAACCAGCCCGTTCGGAACAGTAACACCGGAGTTATGGCCCTTGATTTAGTTAAAATTGCTATATTTTGCCTCGTTAACATGATACGGCCTTCATTTTTCATCCGATCTTTTTTCTTAGAGTGTTTCCTTCTATAAGTAAGTGCAGTGCTAAGAGGTGCATTTGTTGCAATTATTTATCTTAAATATAATACAGGCAATCCCAAAAGGTTAAAGAATTACCTGTGCCAACACTTTCGTCAGTCAGGTCATAGTTTTAGTAACGTCACTGTTCAACCTGTTGAATATATAATTTATGATAATGATGCAACCAAAAACTTTAAAATAAAAGCTAGACATATAGCAGAACTAAAGTGGGTGAAAAACTTGCAGACACCATTTCCACTGGGCCTTAATGATAATATTTATCAACAAGGAAATATTTCAAAAGAGCCTAATATTGACATTTTTGCTATATTTTCCATTCAAAAGCGTAAATCTAGGTCTCATGGTTGTAGACATAATGATAACATCAAACGGAAATCACGTATTACTCTGTCAAAAGAGGTTATGACCCTATCATTTTGCAATGCAGAGCATGCTTGGTGGTGGACCCATTTACAGTTCGACACTGCTTTCCTCTTTAATTGTGCGATGACTGGATAGGCTATGGACCCTACAATGACATCTACCTAAAACCCAAAAGGACGGTGATGTTTGATGTTTGTCTGCAATCTTGTCTTGGCGTGCCCTCAATGGTTTATTCTCTTGTTGCACTGGCTTCTGCCAAGTCATTGAGTACCTTTTTTGTGGACTTCTAGGCTATTGTTTTTTGTACTTATATATACACGAGCATCTTTGTGTTTATATTACCTATTAATGCTGCCTTGTTGGTAGAGATTATTTCATGGCGGGGATTTCTTTATTAGTCCCCTACCGGTCGTAGACCGGAGGGACTATAGGATTGCACTCCGTCAGTCAGTCAGTCCGTCAGGCTGTCACACTTCGTTTCCGCTCGATAACTTTAGTTAGGAATGAGGTATTTGAATGAAACTTTATGGGTAGGTAGCTTATATGAAAAGGAAGCTTGAGATTGCATTTGGGTCAAGGTCAAGGTCACTGTTACTAAAAATAGAAAAAACGGTTTCCGCTCAATAACTTCAGTTAGGAATGAGATATTGGAATGAAACTTCCTGGATAGGTAGCTTATATGAGAAGGAAGCTTGGGTTAGCATTTGGGGTCACTGGGTTCAAGGTCACTGTTACTAAAAATAGAAAAATGTTTCCGGCTCAGTAACTTCAGTTAGGAAACTGGAGTTATGGCCCTTGATTTTCTGAAATGTGCTATAATTTGGCCTCGTTAACACGATAGTACTTTCTTTTTTCATCCGATCTTTTTCAAACTTTACAAGATTGTTGATATCAATGAAAACTCGGAGGAGTTCGAAAACCAGCCAAATCTGACCATTTACACTGGAGTTAATATGGCCCTTTATTTTCTGAAATATGATATAATTTGGCCTTGTTAACATGATAGGGCCTTCATTTTTAGCTCTGGTCTTTTGTCCGTCATCCGTCCTTCCATCAGTCGTCCGTTAGCTTTTTGATGTCAACACTCTAGCACCTTCATTTTTCATCCGATCTTTACCAAACTTTACCAGGTTATTAATATCAATAAAAGCTTGGACAAGTTCGAAATCCAGCCCGATCGAACCAGTAACACCGAAGTTATTGCCCTTGAATTAACGAAAATTGCTATATTTTGGCTTGTCAACAATCTAGCACCTCCATTTTTTCATCATATCTTTATCAAACTTTACCAGATTGTTGATATCAATAAAAGATCATAGAAGTTCGAAAACCAGTCTGTTCGGAAAAGTAACAACAGAGTTATGCCCCTTGATTTAGTTAAAATTGCTATATTTTGCCTCATTAACGCGATAGGGCCTTCATTTTTAGCTCTACTGGCCAGCAGAGCTTATGGGATGGCGAGTTGTCCGTTGTCGGTCCGTCCATCCGCCGTCCGTCGTTAACTTTTGTCTTGTTACCACAATAGGGACTTCATTTTTCATCCGATCTTTACCAAACTCTAACAGGTTGTTAATATCAATGAAAGCTTGGACAAGTTCGAAAATCGGATCAGTAACACCGGAGTTATGGCCCTTGTTTTTTCTGAAAATTGCTATTTTCTGCCTTATGAACGCTCTAGCACCTTCATTTATTATTTGATCGTTACCAAACTTGCACAGATTGTTAATACCAATTATAGCTTGAACAAGTTCAAAAACCAGCTGAATTGGGTCAGTAACACCAGAGTCATGGCCTTTGTTTTTTCTGAAAAATGGTATTTTCTGCCTTGTGAACACTCCAGCACCTTCATTTATTATTTAATCTTTACCAAACTTGCACAGATTGTTTATTTCAATGAAAGCTCGAACAAGTTTGAAAACCAGCTAAATCGGATCATTAACACCAGAGTTATGGCCCTTGTTTTTTCTGAAAAAATGCTATTTTCTGCCTTGTGAACACTCTAGGGCCTTCAATATTAATCGGATCTTTACTTAACTTTGCCAGTGTTTTTATATCAATGAACGCTCGAACAAGTTCAAAAACCGGCAAGATCGAAATAATTTCAACGGAGTTATGGCCCTGAAAATGTATTGTTTAGTGGTGTTGGTGAACCATTCCTAGATCAAAATATTAGATTTCACTGCCCAATTTTTTGTATCTTGAATGAGTTTAGACCTCCTCACACTGAATTTAAGCGTAAAGTATAGCTCTATAACCAAGGTGACTACGAACAAATTCGACAAACTGCGGAAAACACGAATTGGGAATCTCTTTTTGATCTAAATATTGACCAGTATGCAGATAACATAAGCAACCATATCATCAATATGGCAGAACAGACCATCCCACATAAAATTATTACTGTAAGGCCCAAAGATCCCCCATGGCTTCAGAATGACATTAGAAAATCAATAAGGAAGAGAAAGCGTATATTATCGAAGGCAAAACGAACAGGCATCCCCGAAAATTGGACTAAATACAAATCAATTCGAAATGAAACAATAAACGTAATGCGTAAAGTGAAAAAACAATACTTTGAAAATATATCTAATAAACTTAAATCAAATACCTTATCAAGTTCTGACTTGTGGAAAACGCTTAAGTGCTTTATCAAGCCAAACCATAAATCCACTAATATACCGCCCCTCAAACATGATGGTATCTACTACACTGACAATATTAGCAAAGCTAACTTACTTAATGATTTTTTTGCAAATCAAACAGTTCTAAACGATGACGAAAAGATATTACCGCAACTTGTTATAGACCCTAACAAACCAAACCTAGCTATAATTAATCTACAGCCATTAGAAGTTGAATCAATCTTACAAACCCTTCCACTGGGAAAAGCCGCAGGCCCAGACGAAATTAACAACAAAGTACTAAAAGAACTTTCCAAACAACTCGTAACTCCCTTGTGCAATCTTTTTAATCGCTCACTTCGACTCTGCAAAGTTCCAACTAGGTGGAAGGAAGCCTTCGTATATTACTGCTGTCTTTAAGAAAAATGACCCTTCCGATGTTTCTAATTATCGGCCGATTTCACTCCTATCAACGATAGATAAAATTTTGGAAAAACTTATCCACAAGCACGTTTTTAACTTTTTCCTAAGAAATCGTATCATAACTGCTTTGCAGTCAGGCTTTGTACCTAAAGATTCAACTGTTAACCAACTAGTAGATATATACCATGCTTTTTGTCAGGCTCTAGACAAAGGTAAAGAAATTCGTGCTGTTTTTTGTGATATAAGTAAGGCCTTTGATAGAGTTTGGCACAAGGGTCTACTATACAAACTACATTCTGTTGGCATAGATGGCCCACTTCTTTTGTGGTTTAAAGATTATCTTGAAAATCGAAAACAACGTGTTATTCTCCCTGGTGCTATGTCTGATTGGAAACACATCAACTCTGGTGTCCCACAAGGTTCTGTTCTAGGTCCATTACTATTCTTGGTATATATTAACGATATAGTTGACACCATTATCTCTACAATTAAGCTGTTTGCTGACGACACTAGTGTTTTTATAATAGTCGATAACCCACAGCAAGCCGCTGACATATTAAACGCTGATTTGGTGAAAATACATACTTGGGCTGAATCATGGTTAGTTACGTTCAACCCAAATAAAACTCAATCACTAATTATATCTCGCAAACATATTAAACCGTTACATCCTTCGTTATCTATGAATAATACTATTATTCAAGAAGTAGAAACTCATAAACATCTCGGCCTTATATTTTCAAATGATTGTAGTTGGCATGCACACCTGCAATACGTCAAAGAACAAGCATGGAAACGCATTAATATTATGAGAAGACTCAAATTTGTTCTAGACCGTAAATCCCTGGAATCCATTTATACTACATTCATTCGACCAATTTTGGAATATGCTGACGTAGTTGGGATAATTGCACACAATATGAAATAAATGACTTAGAAAAAATACAAATAGAAGCAGCTAGGATAGAAACTGGTGCAACTAAATTAGTATCAATATCCCATGAAACAGGGTGGGAAAGCCTGCAATCACGTCGTAACAAGCATAAACTGACATTATTCTTTAAAATGGTAAACTTAATTACACCCCCATACTTAAATGAACTAGTACCCGACAATATAGCCGAATCCACACCATATGAACTCCGAAACGCTGATAATATAAGAACAATTCCATGTAAATCACAAGTATTTTCTAAATCTTTTTTACCATCCACAATAAAAAAATGGAATGAACTACCAGAACATACAAGGAATGCCCATACCGTCGATGCTTTTAAAAGGCAACTTAATATCTCCAATACACATATACCCCACTACTTCTACTATGGGGAGCGCAAGGCACATATATACCATACACGCCTTCGGCTGAAATGTAGCTCTCTAAATCAGCATTTATACGCCAAAAATATAATAGAAAATCCATTGTGTAATTGTGGGTCAACAGAAGACACGAAACATTTCTTACTGTGCTGCAGACAATTTACAGAACAACGACGCATTTTAAATAAGACACTGGGCATACTTACTGTAAACACTACCCAACTTTTAGAGGGCATCCCCCACAAACCTAATGAAACAAATATTTCAATTTTCAAAGCTGTACAGAAATATATTATCAGCACAAAACGATTCGAAATAAACTAACCTCGAATAAATAATGCCTATTTGGGCGACCAAAACGAGAAAAACACACAACAAACTCTCTTCTCTTACTCTATCTACCTTTTTCTTTATTCATCCATTCTTTTTATTATTTGAAATTCCTTAATTAAAAACTATTTTTATATTTCTATCGGTTCATGATTGTATAGACTTCTGAATGTCTTCGTTTCATAACATTATGTAATTATGGAAACGGATTGATATAAGCTAAAAGCTTTTTTCCGAATTCACGTTTTCAAATTGTGTTAAATTTATTATAATATTGTGTAACCATAATAATTGTATACATTTGAGAATAAAATGTTGGTGAAACTAAACTTGCACATATCGTTAATATCAATGAAAGCTTGGACAAGTTCGAAAACCAGCTAGATCGTACCATTAACAGCGGAGTTATTATCCTTGATTTAGTTAAAAATGCTATATTTTGCCTCGTTAAGACTTTATTTTTTATCCAATCTTTACCAAACTTTATCAGATTGTTAATGTCAATAAAAGCTCGTCAAGTTCGAAAACCAGACAGATCGGACCAGTAACAATTTTTAAAAAAAAAAGTTTTTTGATTTTTTTTTTTTTTTTAGCTCTATGTTGGACCAGTCGGACCAGAAACAGGAGTTATGGCTCTTGATTTAGTTAAAAATGCTATATTTTGCCTCGTTAATACGGTAGGGCCTTCATTTTTCATCTGATCTTTACCAAACTTTACCAGATTCTTTAGTTATGGCCCTTGATTTAGTTGATAAGCTGTATTTTGCCCAAAACTTTGGGACTCTTGTTTTTGCAATCTTTTCAAACTACCAGATTGTTGATATCAATGAAAGCTCGGACGAGATTGAAAACCAGCCAGATTGGACCATTTACGCTGGAGTTACGGCATCTGATTTTCTGAAATATGCTATAATTTGGCCTCGTTATCACGATAGGGCCTTCTTTTTTCATCCGATCTTTTTCAAACTTTACAAGATTGTTGATAACAATGAAAGCTCAGAGGAGTTCAAAAACCAGCCAGATCAGACCATTTACGCTGGAGTAATGGCCCTTGATTTTCTGAAATATGCTGTTGACATGATAGGGCTTCATTTTTAGTCCGTTAACTTTTTGATGTCAACACTCATTTTTCATCCGATCTTTACCAAACTTTACCAGGTTATTAATATCAATGAAAGCTCGGACGAGTTCGAAAACCAGTCAGATCGGACCTGTAACACCGGAGTTATTGCCCTTGTATTAACGAAAATTGCTATATTTTGTCTTGTCAACACTCTAGTGCCTCCATTTTTTCATCAGATCTTTACCAAACTTTACCAGATTATTAATATCAATGAAAGCTCTGACGAGTTTGAAAATCAGCCGGATCGGACTAGTAACACCGGAGTTATTGCCCTTGAATTAACGCAAATTGTTATATATTGTCTTGTCAACACTCTAGGGCCTCCATTTTGCATTCTACCTTTACCAAACTTTGCCAGGTTGTTGATATTGATGAAAACTCAGTTAAGTTCTAAAACCAGCCTGATTTGACCAGTTACACTGAAGTTATGGTCCTTGAATGATTGAAAAATGTTTTACCTTTTTCATGTCAACACTCTAGCACCTTCATTTGCATCCGATCTTTACCAAGCTTTACCAGATTGTTAATATCTATGAAAGCTCGAACGAGTTCAAAAACCTGCCAGATCGGACCAGTAACACTGGAGTTATTGACCTTAAATTTACGAAAATTGCTATAGTTTGTCTTGTCAACACTCTAGCGCCTCCATTTTGCATCCTACCTTTACCAGTCTTTGCCAGAATGGTGATATTGATCAAAGCTCGGTCAAGTTCGAAAACCAGCCAGATCGGCCTAGTAAAACTGAAGTTTTGGCCCTTGAATTATTGACAAATGTGTTAACATTCTTGCACCTTCATTTTTCATCCTATCTTTACCAAACTTTACCGGATTGTTATGATAAGGCCTTCATTTTGAAGTATTTCATCAAAACTTTGCAGGGATGATCATTACCAAGCTTAGTTGTGCATATTGTTACCTTGTTCCGGTTGAATGATCTTTGGTGGAGTTATGGTCCTTTAAAGGTTTTAATACACATAATTTGTATGGACTAGTTCTGCTGAACCCCTGGCCGAATTTCAACGAAACTTGGCAAGGATGATCAGTATCAAGCCTAGTTGTGCATATCATCACCATGTTCCCGTTGACTGACTTTTGGTGGAGTTTTTACAGGTTGTAATATACAATATGTCCGGACTAGTTCTGCTGAACCCCTGGACGAATTTCAATGAAACTTGGCAGGACTCATCAATACCAAGCCTAGTTGCGCATGTCATTGTCATGTTCCGGTTTATCAGCTCTACTGGCCAAGGGCCAGCAGAGCCTTGGCCAGTAGAGCTTATGGGATGGCGATTGTCCGTCCGTCTGTTAACTTTTACCTGGTTAAGACCTTCATTTTCATCCGATCTTTACCAAACTGTACCAGATTGTTAATATCAATGATAGCTCGGACAAGTTCGAAAACCAGCCAGATAGCACCAGTAACAGCGGAGTTATGGCCCTTGATTTAGTTAAAAATGCTATATTTTGCCTCGTTAAGACGATAGGGCCTCCATTTTTCATCCGAACTTAACCAAAATTTACCAGATTGCTAGTGTCAATAAAAGCTCGGATAAGTTCGAAAACAACCAGATCAGACCAGTAACAGCAGAGTTATGGCCCCTGATATAGTTAAAAATGCTATATTTTGCCTCGTTAAGACGATAGGGCCTTCATTTTCATCTGATCTTTACCAAACGTTAACAGATTCTTAATGTCAATGAAAGCTCGGACAAGTTCGAAAACCAGCCAGATCGGACTAGTAACAGCAGAGTTATGGCCCTTGATTTAGTTAAAAATACTATACCTTGCCTCGTTAAGATGATAGGGCCTTCATTTTTCATCCGATCTTTACTAAACTTTACCAGACTGCTAATGTCGATGAAAGCTCGAAAAAATTCGAAAACCAGCCAGATCGGACCAGTAACAGCAGAGTTATGGCCCTTGATTTAGTTAAAAATGCTATTATTTGCCTCGTTAAGACGATAGGGCCTTCATTATTCATCCGATCTTTACCAAACTTTACCAGATGTTTTAGTTATGGCCCTTGATTTAGTTAAAAATGCTGTATTTTGCCCAAAACTTTCAAAAAAATGTAAATTGCAGTTACTCGCTTCATTGATGTTATAAGAGCCATGTTAGCCAGTAGAGCATCCACAGGCCCTCTTAGGCCTCTTGTTTATTGCTTTAAATGAAGTACACTAAGAATTAGTTATGGCCCTTCATTTCGTTAAATATGCTATATTTTGCCTTGTTAAGGCGATAGGGCCTTCATTTTTCATCTAATCTTTACCAAACTTTACGAGATTTTTTGACTTTTTTTTTCTTTTATTATTTTTATATTTCTTTATTTTTTAATATTTTTATTTTTGTGTTTTTAGCTCGACTGATCAGAGATCAGCAGAGCTTATGCCATGGTGCGGCGTCCGTCGTCCGTCCGTCTGTCCGTAAACTTTTATTTGTAGCGACTACTCCTCTGAAACTATACAAAGCTAAAAATAGATTTTTAAAATACAAGTTTGTAGCGACTACTTCTTAAAAACTCTAAGTGATATTGATATGGGACTTTTTCTAAAATGATCAGTATGACATGATGTTGGTCCTTGTCGAAAATCGTTTTGATTCGGCGTTATACATGGCTGCCTGCGGCCATCTTTGTTTACATAGAGTTATATAATGAAAACTTGTAGCGACTACTCCTCTGAAACTACTTAACGGATTTTCATGAAACTTCACAGGAGTGTTGCTCTTGATGTCTAATTGATCCTAGCAAAATATTAGGTCGGCCGGAAATTCAAGATTGCCGCCACGGCTAAAAATAGATTTTCAAAATACAAGTTTGTAGCGACTACTTCTTGAAAACTATAAGTGATATTGATATGGGACTTTTTGTAAAATGATCAACATGACATGATGTTGGTCCTTGTCAAAAATCGTTTTGATTCGACGTTAAACATGGCTGCCAGCGGCCATCTTTGTTTACATAGAGTTATATAGTAAAAACTTGTAGCTACTACTGCTCTGAAACTACTTGGCGGATTTTCATGAAACTTTACAGGAATGTTGCTCTTAATGTCTAATTGATCCTAGCCAAATTTCAGGTCTGCCAGAAATTCAAGGTGGCCGCCATGGGTAAAAATAGATTTTCAAAATACAAGTTTGTAGCGACTACTTCTTGAAAACTATAAGTGATATTGATATGGGACTTTTTCTAAAATGATCAGCATGACATGATGTTGGTCCTTGTCAAAAATCATTTTGATTTGATGTTAAACATGGCAGTCAGCGGCCATCTTTGTTTAGATAGAGTTATATAATGAAAACTTGTAGCGACTACTCCTCTGAAACTACTTGTCGGATTTTCATGAAACTTCACAGGAATGTTGCTCTTGATGTCTAATTGATCCTAGCAAAATTTCAGGTCAGCCGGAAATTCAAGATGGCCGCCACGGCTAAAAATAAATTTTCAAAAAACAAGTTTGTAGCGACTACTTCCTGAAATCAAAATCAATCAGTAGAGCTTCAAGGTCATTGACTTCTTGTTTTTGTTTTAGTTTTTAGTTTTAGCTCGACTATTCGAAGAATAAGAGAGCTTATGTAATCACCCCGGGGTCGGCGTTGGTGTCGGCGTCCCACATCAAGGTTTGTGTGTAAGCTGTGTTTACAAGTCTATATCTCTTACATTTCTTATCCTAGCACAACCAAATTTGGCCATGGGCTTCCTTATAGCATTATTTTAAGGGCTACATAAGCAATTTTGGTTCCTGTAACCAATGGGCTCCCGTGGAACCCAAATTATGATAGCCCATAAAATGTGTCCCATTTCACATAAAACTTTGCGTGTAAGCTGTGTTTACAGGTCTATATCTCTTACAATTCTTACCCTAGCACAACCAAATTTGGCCATTAGCTTCCTTATAGCATTATCTTAAGGGCTGCTTAAGTAATTTTGGTTCCTGTAACCCCTGGGCTCCTATGGAACCCAAATTCTGATAGCCCTTAAAATATGTCTGTTTCACAACAAATTTTGCGTGTAAGCTGTGTTTACAGGTCTATATCTCTTACATTTCTTGTCCTAGCTGAACTAAATTTTGGAATTTGTTTCCTTATTGTATGTTGTAAAGGGTTGGATAAGTAATTTTGACTTCTACAAATTCTGGGCTCCCATGGAACCCAAATTGTGATGGCCCATCAAATGTGCAATAAAGGCAGATCTAGGTTTGCATGTAAGCATGTATATATCTATAATTTTGGTTTGGGATTTCTTACAGCATTATGCATCTTATTCATACTTCACCCATATTGGGGCATGGGATCCCCCTCCCCCACCCCCTACCCCCCTCCTCCCGCTGCCTCCCCTCCCACCCACCTCCACAATTTTTTTTTTTTAACTTTTTTTTTTTTTACATATTTCTGTGTTGTTTTAGTAAATTCTTACACATATATGTTGCCCCCTCCCCCCCTCCACCCCGCCTCTCCCCCCCCCCCCAGCCCCCTCCCCACCACTTGAAACTTTTTATTTTTTATTATTTTTTTTACATATTTCTGTGTTGTTTTAGTCAATTCTTACACATATATGTTGCCCCCTCCCCCCCCACCCACCCCCAACCCACTCCCGCCTCTCACACCCGCTTCCCCCACTACCCCCATTTGAAACTCTATTTTTTTTTTTTTTACATATTTCTGTTTTGCTTTTGTCAATTCTTAAACATGTTGCCCCTTCCCCCCCCCCCCGCCTACCTTCCCCGCCACTCCCCCACCCCGCCCCCACCACACACTCGAAACTAGAATCCCCCCCCCCCCCCCCCCCCCACACACACACTCGAAACTGTTTTTTAAATTTTTTATTTACATATTTCTGTGTTGTTTACACATACCTATGTTGCGCCCCCCCCCCCCCCCCCCCCCCCCCCCCCCCCCTATGTTTATTGTTTCTGTTTTGCTTTTGTCAATTCTTAAACATGTTGCCCCTTCCCCCCCCCCCCCGCCTACCTTCCCCGCCACTCCCCCCACCCCGCCCCCACCACACACTCGAAACTAGAATCCCCCCCCCCCCCCCCCCCCCCCCCCCCCCCCCACACACACACTCGAAACTGTTTTTTAAATTTTTTATTTACATATTTCTGTGTTGTTTACACATACCTATGTTGCGCCCCCCCCCCCCCTATGTTTATTGTTTTTAGCTCTACTGGCCAAGGGCCAGCAGAGCTTATGGGATGGTGTGTTGTCCGTCGTCTGTCGTCTGTTAACTTTTCTTCAAACGACTTCTCCTCAGAAACCTCTTGGCTAATTTTGACCAAACTTCACATGGATGATCCTGAGATGAATGCTTTTTAGATTTGTTAAAATTGGGTCAGCGCTACATCCAAGATGGCTGCCATTACCATATATGGTCGAAACCTTAAAAAATCTTCTTCTCCAGAACCGCTGGACAGATTTCAACAGTTTTTCTTTTAAAATGATCGCCAACGCCTAGACTATTAAATTTGTTCAAATAAAGTCCCCGGGGTCAAAAATGGCCGTGCCCCGGGGGTCCAAAGTTTGTATATTGAGGTTTTGCATGTTTTTCATATAGACATTATAGGAAAAAACTTTAAAAAATCTTCTACTCTGAAACCACAAGGCACAGAGCTCTCATGTATTACATGTAGCCTCAGCTTATGGTCCTCTACTAAGTTTGTTCAAATGGTGACCCTGGGGTCAAATTTGTCCCTGCCCCGGGGGTTACAGTTTTACATAGACTTATATTGGATTTTTTTTAAAAAAATCTTCTTCTCGGAAACTACAACAGTCAGAGGTTTGATATTTTGCATTTACTATAAGCTTATGGTCCTTTACCAAATTTGTTCAAATGGTGACCCTCAGGTCACATTTGGCCCCGCCCCAAGGGTCACATGTTTTACCTAGACATGTATAGGGAAAAACTTAAAAAATCTTCTTCTCTGAAACTGCAAGAGCCAAAAGTTTAATATTTGCATTTGCTATAAGCTTGTGGTCCTCTACCAAGTTTGTTCAAATGGTGACCCAGGGGTCACATTTGGCCCCACCCCGGGGGTCACAGTTTTACATAGGCTTGTATAGGGAAAAACTGAAAAAAATCTTCTTCTCTGGAACCACATGGCACAGAGCTCTCATGTATTACATGTAGCATCAGCTTATGGTCTTCTACTAAGTTTGTTCAAATGGTGACCCTGGGGTCAAATTTGTCCCCGCCCCGACGGTCACAGTTTTACATAGACTTATATAGGATTTTTTTTTTAAAAATCTTCTCGGAAACTACAAGAGCCAGATGTTTGATATTTTACATTTATTATAAGCTTATGGTCCTTTACCAAGTTTGTTCAAATGGTGACCCTGGGTTCACATTTGGCCCCGCCGCGGGGGTCACAGTTTTGTCAATGAAAGCTCGGTCAAGTTCGAAAACCAGCCAGATTGGACCAGTAACAGCGCAGTTATGAACCTTGATTTTGTTAAAAATTCTAATATTTGCGTCGTCATACACTAGGGCCTTCATTTTGCCAAACTTTAACAGATTTTCTGACTTTCATTTTTAGCTTCACTGGCCGAAGGCCAGCAGAGCTTATGGGATGGCGAGTTGTTCGTCGTCCGTACGTCCGTCCGTCGTCCATCGTCCGTCGTTAACTTTTGTCTTGTTACCACAATAGGGCCTTCATTTTTCATCCGATCTTTACCAAACTTTAACAGGTTGTTAATATCAATGAAAGCTTGGATAAGTTCGAAAACCAGCCAGATCGGAATAATTTCACCAGAGTTATGGCCCTTGTTTTGCTGAAAAATGCCATATTAAGCCTTGTGAACACTCTAGCACCTTCATTTATTATTTGATCTTTACCAAACTTGCACAGATTGTTAATATCAATGAAAGCTTGGACAAGTTTGAAACCAGCCCAATCGGATCAGTAACACCTGAGTTATGGCCCTTGTTTTTTCTGAAAATTGCTATTTTCTGCCTTGTGAACGCTCTAGCACCTTCATTTATTATTTGATCTTTACCAAACTTGCACAGATTGTTAATATCAATGTAAGCTCGGACAAGTTCGAAAACCAGCCAGATTGGAATAATTTCACCGGAGTTATAGCCTTTGTTTTTTCTGAAAAATTCTATTTTCTGCCTTGTGAACGCTCTAGCACCTTCATTTATTATTTGATCGTTACCAAACTTGCACAGATTGTTAATTTCAATGAAAGCTCGAACAAGTTAGAAAACCAGCTAAATCGGATCATTAACACCGGAGTTATGGCCCTTGTTTTTTCTGAAAAATGCTATTTTCTGCCTTGTGAACACTCTAGGGCCTTCAATATTAATCGAATCTTTTCTTAACTTTGCCAGTGTCTTTATATCAATGAAAGCTCGAACAAGTTCAAAAACCAGCAAGATCGAAATAATTTCAACAGAGTTATGGCCCTTGTTTTGCTGAAGCCTTGTAAACACTCTAGGACCTTCATTCATTATTTGATCTTTACCAAGCTTGCACAGATTGTTAATATCAATGAAAGCTCGGACAAGTTCGAAAACCAGTCACAGAGGAGTTATGGTTCTTGATTTAGTTAAAAATGCTATATTTTGCCTCGTTAATATGGTAGGGCCTTCATTTTTCATCTGATTGTTACAAAACTTTACCAGATTCTTTAGGTATGGCCCTTGATTTAGTTAAAAAGCTGTTTTTTGCTCGAAACTTTTAAGAAAACATAAAAGCAGTCACTCGCTTCATTGATATTATAAGAGCCATGTTAGCCAGTAGAGCGTCCACAGGCCCTCTTGGTCCTCTTGTTTATAATATTTTTTAATTTTTTAAAATCTTTTTTTTTATTATTTTTTTTTTATTATTTTTTTTTTTTATTTTTTATTTTTTATTGATTGATATATTTTTAAATTTTTAATTTTTTGTTATTTTTTTTAATTTTTTTATTTTTTTTTATATTTTTTTATACATATTTCTTTTCTTTTTTTTAATTTTTTTATTTTTATTTTTTTTTAATTTTTAATTTTTTATTATTCTTTTATATATTTTTTTTATTAGCTCTACTGGCCAAGGACCAGCAGGCCTTATGGGATTGCGAGTTGTCTGTCGTCCATCTGTCTGTCGTCTGTCTGTCGTCCGTCAATGAAAGCTTGGACAAGTTTGAAAACCAGCCAGATTGGAATTATTTCACTGGAGTTATGGCCCTTGTTTTGCTGAAAAATGCCATATTAAGCCTTGTGAACACTCTATCACCTTCATTTATTATTTGATCTTTACCAAACTTGCACAGATTGTTAATATCAATGAAAGCTCGGACAAGTTCGAAAACCAGCCATATTTCACCATTTATATCGGAGTCATGGCCCTTGATTTTCTGAAATATGCTATATCTTGGCCTCATTAAGATGAAAGGGCCTTCATTTGGCCGGATTTCATTGAAACTTTGCAGGGATGATCAGTACCAAGCCTAGTTGTACATAGTCACCGTGTTCCAGTTGAATGATTTTGGCGGAGTTATAGCCCTTTAAAGGTTTTAATACACAAACTTTGTTCTCACTAGTTCTCCTGAACCCCTGGCCGGATTAAACAATTTTTTTTAGCGATGATCAATTCCATGTCTAGTTGTGCAATTCATTGCCTTGTTCCGGTTGAATGATTTTTGGCAGAATTATGGCCCTTTAAAGGTTTTAATACACAAACTTTGTCTGAGATTATGATCTACTTCTCCTGAACCCCTCGCCAGATTTCAATGAAACTTTGCAGGGATGATCAGCACCAAGCCTAGTTGTGCATGTCATCGTCGCGTTCCGGTTTACAGATATTTGGCAGAGTTATGGCCCTAGCTTTAAAGGATTTTGATACCACAATATTTTTCTGGGCTAGTTTCTCCTGAACCCCTGGCTGGATATAGACGAAACTTGACAAGGATGATCAGTATCAAGCCTAGTTGTGCATATCATCGCCATATTTCGGTTGAATGATTTTTGGCAGAGTTATGGCCCTTTAAATGTTTTAATACACAAACTTTGTCCAGATTAGTCTCTGAACTCTTTGCCAGATTTAAGCGAATCTTGGCGGGGATGATCAGTACTAAGCCTAGTTGCACCTGTCATTGCCATGTTCTGGTTGAATGAATTTTGGCAGAGTTATGAGCCCTTAAAGGTTTTAATACACTTACTTTGTCTAGACTAGTTCTCCTGAACCTCTGGCTGTATTTCAACGAAACTTTGCAGGGATGATCAGTACTAAGCCTAGTTGCGTATATCATCACCATGTTCCGGTTGAATGATTTTTGAAAGTCTTATGGCCCCTTATACATAAACTTTATCTTGAGCCAGTAGAGCATCCACAGGCCCTCTTGGGCCTCTTGTTTTTAGCTCTACTGATCAGAGATCAGCAGAGCTTATGCCGTGGTGCGGCGTCCGTCCGTCCGTCCGTCCGTCCGTCTGTCCGTCCTTTAACTTTTATTTGTAGCGACTACTCCTCTGAAACTACTAGATGGATATTCATAAAACTTTACAGAAATGTTGCCCATGAAGTCTAGTTGATCCTAGCAAAAATTCATGTTGATGTGAAATCCAAGATGGCCGCCAAAGCTAAAAATTGATTTTTTAAATTCAAGTTTGTAGCGACTACTTCTTGAAAACTATAAGTGATATTGATATGGGACTTTTTCTAAAATGATCAGCATGACATGATGTTGATCCTAGTCAAAAATCGTTTTGATTCAACGTTAAACTTGGCTGCCAGCGGCCATCTTTGTTTACATAGAGTTTTATAGTAAAAACTTGTAGCGACTACTCCTCTGAAACTACTTTGCGGATTGTCATGAAACGTTACAGGAATGTTGCTCTTGATGTCTAATTGATCCTATCAAAATTTCAGGTCGGCCGGAAATTCAAGATGGCCGTCACAGCTAAAAATAGATTTTTAAAAAATAAGTTTGTAGCGACTACTTCTTGAAAACTATAAGTGATATTGATATGGGACTTTTTCTAAAATGATCAGCATGACATGATGTAGATCCTTGTGGAAAATTATTTTGATTCGACGTTAAACATGGCTGCCAGTGGCCATCTTTGGTTACATAGAGTTATATAGTAAAAACTTGTAGCGACTACTCCTCTGAAACTACTTGACGGATGTTCATGAAACTTCACAGGAATGTTGCTCTTGATGTCTAGTTGATCCTAGAAAAATTTCAGGTCGGCCGGAAATTCAAGATGACCACCACAGCTAAAAATAGATTTAAAATAAATAAGTTTGTAGCGACTACTTCTTCAAAACAATAAGAGATATTGATATGGGACTTTTTCTAAAATGATCAGTATGACATGATGTTGGTCCTTGTCGAAAATCGTTTTGATTTGACGTTAAACATGGCTGCCAGCGGCCATCTTTGTTTACATGGAGTTATATAATGAAAACTTGTAGCGACTACTTCTCTGAAACTACTTGACGGATTTTCATGAAACTTCACAGGAATGTTGCTCTTAATGTCTAATTGATCCTAGCAAAATTTCAGGTCGGCCGGAAATTCAAGATGGCCGCCACGGTTAAAAATAGATTTTCAAAAAACAAGTCTGTAGCGACTACTTCCTGAAATCAAAATTAATCAGTAGAGCTTCAAGGTCATTGACCTCTTGTTATTATTGTTTCCTGTTTGGATGCGTTTTTTCTTTTGTTACTTTTTTATAAAGATTTTGCATGTTTTACATTGATCTTCTTTTAAATTGTTATCATGGAGTTGTGGGTTTAAATTTTGGGTAAGGGTGTTGTTGTGTTTTGCACTTGTAAAAAGGTATCGAAAGGAATTTAATAATGAAACATTTTGATATAAGAGTCAATTTAGCTTGTAGAGCATCCACAGGCCCTCTTGTTCTTTATTATTATTAATGATCGCTAACCCCTGGTCTTATCAAGTTTTCAGCAATTGCGAGAGCACACTTTTTTTATCATTGCAAAGATCCTCAGGTGATCTATTCAGGGCCATCATGGTCCTCTTGTTCTTTAATTGGGCCTTAGGGGCCCTTGTTGGATCAGTTTTACATAGAGTTATAGAGAAGAACTTACTTCAAAAATCTCCTCTGAAACTACACGAGATAAAGGTTTAATATTTTTTTTATTTATTATCAGCTTATGGATCCTCTATCAATTTTGTTAAAATGATGACCCTGGGGTCAAATTTGGCCAACCCCAGGGGTCACAGTTTTACACAGACTTATAGGGAAAAACTTAAAAAAAATTCTGTGAAACTGCAAGAGCTAAAGGTTTATTATTTTGTATTTATTATCAGCTTATGTTCCTCTACAAAGCTTGTTCAAATGGTAACCCTGGGGTCTGATTTGGCCACGCCCGGGGAGTCAAGACTTATATATAGAGAAAAACTTTAAAAATCGTCTTCTCAGAAACTACAGGAGTCAAAGGTTTAATAGTTTATATTTACACTCAGCTTATGGTCCTCTACCACGTTTGTTTGAATGGTGACCCTGTGGTCAAATTTTGCCCCACCCCAGGGGTCACATGTTTTACATAGACTTATATGGGGAAAAACTTAAAAATCCTTCTCTGAAACTAAAAGAGTCTGAGGTTTAATATTTTGTACTTACCATCAGCTTATGGTCCTCTACCAAGTTTGTTCAAATGGTGACCCTGGAGTCAAATTTGGCCCTGTCCCCGGGGTCACATATTTTTTGCATAGACTTATATAGGGACAAACTTAAAAAATATTTTTCTCTGAAACTGCAAGAGCCAATAGTTTAATATTTTGTATTTAGACTCAGCTTATAGTCCTCTACCACGTTTGTTCAAATGGGGACCCTGGGGTCAAATTTGACCCCGCCCCTGGGTCACATGTCAAACTCGGTTTTATATTAACGAAAGTTTGTTAGTTTTAAAGCTATCCAAACTTGAGCCAAATACATCCCTCCCCCTATATAATAGTTTTCTCTATATATAAGTCTATGTAAAACTTTATAAAAAACTAGTTTGATACTGCCATATCTGACACACAATCCTTCTATCAATCATCCCCCCACCACACACACACACACACACATCTTGTTTCAAATTGGGAACCATTGGGATCATATAATAGAACCCGCAAACAATGTTACATTTAACATTAAATTGCTCAAACTGTCATGGCCAATTGTTATATTCCAAAATTTAAATTTTTAGCTCTACTGATCAGAGATCAGCAGAGCTTATGCCGTGGTGCGGTGTCCATCGTCTGTCTGTCCGTCCATAAACTGTTTTTTATAGCGACTACTCCTCTGAAACTACTAAATGGATTTTCATGAAACTTTACAGAAATATTACTCTTGATGTCTAATTGATCCTAGCAAAATTTCAGGTCGTCTAAAAATAATTTTTAAAAAAACAAGTTTGTAGCGACTACTTCTTGAAAACTATAAGTGATATTGATATGTGTCTTTTCCTAAAATGATCAGTATGACATGATGTTGATCCTTGTCCAAAATTATTTTGATTCGATGTTAAACATGGCTGCCAGCGGCCATCTTTGTTTACATAGAGTTATATAATGAAAACTTGTAGCGACTACTCCTGAAACTACTTGACAGATTTTCATGAAACTTCACACAAATGTTGCTCTTGATGTCTAATTGATCCTAGCAAAACTTCAGGTCGGCCGGAAATTCAAGGTGGCCGCCACGGCTAAAAATAGATTTTCAAAGAACAAGTTTGTAGCGACTACTTCTTGAAAATATAAGTGATATTGATATGGGACTTTTTCTAAAATGATCAGTATGACATGATGTTGATCCTTGTCAAAAATTATTTTGATTTGACGTTAAACATGGCCGCCAGCGGCCATCTTTGTTTTCATAGAGTTATATAATGAAAACTTGTAGCGACTACTCCTCTAAAACTATTTGACAGATTTTCATGAAACTTCACAGGAATGCCGATCTAGCTGTCAAAAACCTATCAGTAAAGCTTCAAGGTCATTGTCCTCTTGTTTTATTAAAGTGTCAAATTATTCATATTGTTCATTTCAGAGATATCTTACCCTGGTAGATGTAGAAAAGTTATTGATCTATTGCCAACCATATCAGGTGAGTTGATCATGTTATAGAAACAAACCTGTAACCATTGATTAGCTAATGTTTACAGAAATTTGATTGTGCAGTTAATCTTAAGTGGTGTGAGGCAAAGAAATTAATTTGTATATATTTAGTTATTCATATGATCAGGCATCAAACCTCTCTCCCTCTCAAGCATTTTTTAATACCCCATTAAGCTTTTTCAAAGAAAATACAGATATACATGGTGCCATGCTGAACTTGCCGTTTTCATGATACTAAAGCAGATTTTTCTTTTTCATCGCGACTTGCTGTAGTTCATTTGCGATCCGTCGTAATCCATCTCATTCACAACTGTCTGATTATGATTATCAAAGCGGATGAAAAGTAGCGTCTTTCATTTCCCTAAGGCTTATCCATCATGGATCACAATTCTTTTCTAAATGACTTGAAATAGACATACGACAGATTGACTAATCGCTTTTTTGATTCTATACTTCTATGCATACATGTTTTTCATGTTTTTGTAAATATTCAAATACATATAATTGTATATCTTATGTTTATGCTGAAACTTCATTTAGGAATGGAATAAATACATAGATACCATCTTTAAAATAAATTGTAATTTATTTGGCAAAAACTGGCTCAAAAACACCAAGACCAGATAATACTGCAAATACAACATAATACAAGCATAATGTACATTATAGATTAGATAACGGTCTGTGAATATGTTACAATACAAGTATCAATGTTAAGTACTAAATCTGGTGTGACCGAGCCAGCTTGCTTCACTCTTTCTTGGGGGCAAGGCTGTGCTTCTATAGCCGATTGCCCAAAGAACCTCCATGCTTGCTGATGCCTTATTTTGGTTGAAAGCTAGAAAGGAGGTTCACCCCCAAGAATGCAGACCTGGTTGAGCAATACTGAAGGAACCCGTAAAGGAGGATTGGCAAACACCGAAACATTGGTGTGGAGAATGAGCCTACGATGGCAGGCAATGGGCATAAGATACATCAAACTACGATGGCAGGCTACAGGCAATGAGATGCATAAGCCTACGATGGCAGGCTTCGGACTTCGACAGAATGTGCTGACGATGGCAGGCAATGGGCGTAAGATGCATCCAGCCTACGATGGCAGGCAACAAACATGAGATGCATAAGCCGATGGCATGCTTTGGACTTCGACAGCAGGCACTGACGAAGGCAGGCAAGGGGCGTAAGTTGCATCAGCCTACGATGGCAGGCTACAGACATGAGATGCAGAAGCCTACGATGGCAGGCAACAAACATGAGATGCAAAAGCCTACGATGGCAGGCTTCGGACGTCGACAGCAGGCACTGACGAAGGCATTGTAAGATGCATCAGCCTACGATGGCAGGCTACAGGCAATGAGAAGCAGAAGCCTACGGTGGCAGGCAACAGACATGAGATGCATCAGCCTACGATGGCAGGCTACAGACATGAGATGCAGAAGCCTACGATGACAGGCAACACACATGAGATGCATAAGCCTACGATGGCAGACTTCGGACGTCGACAGCAGGCACTGACGAAGGCATTGTAAGATGCATCAGCCTACGATGGCAGGCTACAGGCAAGGAGATGCATAAGCCTACGATGGCAGGCTTGGGACGTCGACAGCAGGCACTGACGAAGGCATTGTAAGATGCATCAGCCTACGATAGCAGGCTACAGGCAAGGAGAAGCAAAAGCCTATGATGGCAGGCAACAGACAATGAGATGCAGAAGTCTACGATGGCAGGCAACAGACATGAGATGCATAAGCCTGCGATGGTAAGCTTCAGACGTCGACAGCATGTGCTGACGATGCAGGCAACGGGCGTAAGATGCATCAGCCCACGATGGCAGGCGACAGGCAATGAGATGCACAAGCCTACAGTGGTAGGCAACAGACATGGGATGCAGAAGCCTACGATGGCAGGCAACAGAAACGAGATGCATAAGCCTACGATGGCAGGCTTCGGACGTCGACAGCACGTGCTGACGATGGCAGTCAACGGGCGTAAGATGCATCAACATACGATGGCAAGCTACAGGCAATGAGATGCAGAAGCCTAGGATGGCAGGCAACAGACACGAGATGCATAAGCCTCTGATGACAGACTTCGGACGTCGACAGCATGTGCTGACGATGGCAGGCCACGGGCGTGCTACATCAGCCTATGCTGGCAGGCAATGTGCCGGAGATGCACGAACCCACGATGGCAGTAAACGGGCACGTAACTGCATAAATCGACAATGGCAGGCTTGGGACATTAGATGTTACAGTCTACGATGGCAAACAATGAATTTGTGAGCCTACGACGCAGACAAACTGCATAGACTCTGATTAGATTTATGTATGAGCCCACAAGGGCGTGCACATGTTATGAAGGGCAACATTTGTAACAACAAATTGAAAGTAAAATATACACGGGATGAGTATCAAAGGTATGTTAAAAGTCTCATAAAACGTAAATGTAGATGCGAGTACATGTAAAAATAACGAAAACAAATGGAAAATGAGTGTTGTAAGTAGATCTACATGTCACTAAATATAACAAAAAATCAGGCATAAATGACGATAAAATTTAAATCATAATAATGTTATAAACATAACACTGACAAACGACTACCTATGGCACCGTTAAACTTGATATGTACCAACATTGCAATGGCCTAGTGCATCCATAGATACACTATGTAAAGTTCAATCAATGCAACATGGCAAGTGCAGTAGTGCTACGAACTTGCCGTGAAATAATACTGTATAAAAAACAAAGACATGGATACACTTAAATAATTTTTGACATCGACAAATGAGCGTCCTTGATTGTTGTTTGGTCAGTGTGAATGTATCTGGTGTAACGATCAGAAGACCATCTACCCAGAGTTTTAATTAAGTGATCTTCCATTCTGAGTTTGGCACAAGTCGAAGCGGCACCTATGCGTAGGCTGTGCCCATTGAATTACTATCATCGAGTCCAAGTTGTTGTACAACAAACTTGAGATTACTGATGAACAGTTTCCTAGTGAGAGGCAAACTATCGTTTGAAACAAAAAGTGCCAATGTTTGGTCCGACACATGTTTTGCCTGACGAAGGCTTACATACTCACGAAGAGCTGCTACTGGGCAAACTATGTCATTGGTTGCATGAATGCATAGGTCTATCCCATCCCTGAAAGGGTCAGTTTTTTATTGTTTCAGTGTTAATACAACTTTATCATGAGTAACCTTTATGTCACTGAAGCACAGGTTTGTTTCCACCGAGAACTTGTCTGTTATGGTAAATTCTCCGGATCTGAGAAAACCGAAGAAGGCTACAGTACAACATGCTTTCATCATAGCATCATCATAGAGACCAAAACATCCTTTCTCTATGTAATGCACTATCTGAGACAATATGTGAATATCAATTGGTAGACAATTTGACTTCTGAGATGGTTGATTCCTTTTTACGGATTTAAGGAAGCTGTATACTCGAACTATGTAACACTGGAATCGAGAGGTGTTGAACTTCCGTAACGAATGTAGTGATATCTGATGCCGCAGAGGTATATTTTAATGGTAGAATATCTGATATGAAGAACTGTGTGCAGGTAAGCAATAAATTTTATCAAAGTCTCCTCACAGATTAGTGGGGTTAAAGAATCTGCATCTTGAACACCAGATAACTTTAGAAATTTCTTATATTGATTAATACCAGTTTTATATACTGCCATGATATTATTACTCAAAGAGGAGTTCCACATGGAAGTTACTGTTGTGTCGAGGACCAGAAGACATCCGCCACCTTTGGGCACAAGTCTGGTTGAATGTTCGCTTCCGGCGCCGCATCGCGGAATTGTTTCATCTGAAAACAAGATAAAGCATCCGCTATTATATTAGATTTACCCGGAATGTGTTTGGCCTTAAACGTAAAGTTCTGGCTTGCAGCTAACCATGTCATTTTTCGCATAAGTTTCATGATGTTTAAGCATTTAGATTGACCTTTGTTCAAAATGTTAACTGTCGCTTCATTATCACAAAGAAAGATAATCTGCTTACACCTCCAATGCTCACTCCATAAAACAGAGGCAGCAACAATGGGATACAATTCCCGGAATGCCATTGAAGCATCTTGTGCAATAATGTCTGGTCATGTTTCACAGAACCAACAGTTTTGGAAGAACGCTGAAAAACCTAAAGTCGAGCTTGCATCAGTGTACAGTGTCATTTCTTCCGATGTTAAATATCTATCCTCATAAAAAACCAACACGCCATTCCATTTTTCAAGGAACTGAAGCCACATTTGAAGATCTTCTTTGCATTCTGTAGTAAGATGTATATAGTGATGTAGCTTTTTCACTGATGTTGATATGTTTATGAGGTATGATACGAAACTTCTACCTGGAACAATGACCCGTGATGCAAAATTGAAATGACCTAACAATTGTAAAAGTTCCCTCTTTGTACAAGATTTTTTTGCCAAAAGCCAATGAATGAATTCAATAATTCTCTCGATTTTGTTCCGGGGAAGCCTAGCTTCTTGTTTGTCTGAATCAAGTATGACTCGAAGATACTCTAATACTGTCGTAGGGCCGACTGTTTTTGGTTGAGAAATAGGCACTTTTAATTTGTTAAAAATCAATGTAAGAAGTGCCATAGTACGATCTCCATCGGAATCTTGCCTTTGTACAGTCAAGAAGTCATCCAGTAAGTGAAATATAGTGGGAAGATTGTACCTATGGGTGGCTAACCAACATATTGCTTGTGAAAGGTTATCGAATATTTTCGGTGAAGATCTGCATCCAAATACTAGACGATTATAGACGTAGTATGAATCTCTCCATTTGACCATGAAATATGGCATTTGATCAGGTTTAATTGGTAAAAGTTTGAAAGCATTGCTGATATCGGTTTTACACATAATAGCCGCTTGTCCATTCTCTTTGATAGCTTTAATGGCATCATCAATTTTTACATAGCTCAAGCTACACGACTCTTTGTCTATAAGGCTATTTATGCTGCTGTGCATATTGCTGTCATGTGGTGAAGATAGATCAACTATCAGTCTCTTCTTTTTCGAGTATTTACCTTCTGCTATACCTATGGGTGATACTCGAAAATAATTAAATGGTGGTTCTTCGAAGGGTCCTTGCAAAAAATTATTTTGTAACTCGCTAAGTAAAAGTTTGTCAACCTCTTCTGGTTGGCTCGAAGCTGATAACAATTTTTTGCATATTTTATTAACTGAAGGCTTCGAGTCAATCATGGTATCGAACCCGTTTTGCAGTCCATCACAAAGATAAGACACAAATGATTGGTCAGGGTGGTCACGTAATTCAGTCCTTAACATATGCACATCAATAGGTGTCATTGCCAAAAATTGTCAATCCTTTTTTGGAGTGTTTGTTTGATTGAGCTCAGTCCTAGGATTATGTTTCCTTGGGCACAGGATTTTTGAGTGGCCTTGGCTGAGGCATGTTGTGCACCCATGGTACCTTGAACACCCTCGACGAGTACAACCTTGTGTGGAATTAAAATTGTTACAAAATTCTTGCCCATTGTGGTATGAAACCTTTCTTCCGAATTTATCTACTTCCTTAGGTTGATTGACGCTTTTGGTGCGGTTGGATTGAAATCCCATTGATCTATTTTTATTATACTGATCAGGCAGAGAAGTTACGTTTGGGCAGAAATCTGTGTCATGAAGAGTTGATGTACAGTGAATGCATTGGCGAGCTCTTGTACCACCCAAAATTAGTTGAAACTGCTCCATGTCCCGCTTAGCCCAATCAATTAGTATTCACAGTTTGACTGCCTCAGCGGCCTTGCTGGAGAAAGCGAGATGATAATCATAGAATTTATCCCCATAATAGGAATAAATTCTAGCAATATCCGTTTCGTAATCCTGTAATTCCTGTTGGCGATGGGGCCACTTAGCAGTCATAACTCTCCTGTATTTGCCGAAAGCTATACGAAATTGTTCGATTGTCAGTCGTTTCTTCATCCTGTGGTCATTTTTTGAATCATTCTCGAAGTTAGGAATGAGAAGAGATACAAGGTTAACATCTCTTCCAGCCACGATTTGTTTCTTTAATGTGTCGGAAACAATGTCGACCGAAGTTAACAAGCTTGCCGAAATGCCATTGATATTCTGAGCAGCCAAATGACGCAGCTTATCGCTTGGTGCGTTGCTATGGGGATTGTACATACCAATAATAGTGACGTCATTACAGTGTCGGGAAATCGTCCATTTTTGATGTGGATGGGGTCGCAGTGGTACTTGTAGACGTGTTAAGCCTTTTGACCGTTTCATTAAACGCCGTCATTGTAGAATTCAGTGTTGTTAAACATTGAGAGAAAGGAACCATCGACACTTTCCACTGCTGTAGGAGGCGCCCTAAGGGGAGGTGACCGTGAGCGACCCCTGGCGGTAAATTCTTCGTCTGGAGTGGGTGGGGCATCATCTCTAGTAGCCTGAGAAGAATTTTTGTTGTCTCGATTTTCCTTCAGTAGTGCTTTTAATACCGATTTAGAAAATGTTACTGGGATGTTTATTCCCCTTTTCGTAAGATCTTCCCTTAACTCAATCACTGTCCAATTGTCCAAGTTTCCCATATCAAAAGTTTTCTGGGCCGTTTTCCGAGAACCTTTTCTCGTCGCCATTTTGTGACGGTAAAAATATGACAGATAAAATCACGATTATGTTCTTGTGTCACTTTACACAATAATTCAAACTCACAGAATTAGATCACAAAGTATGTCCTTCATATAACGAATCAATCCATTCTGTATTTTATTATTAGATTCCCTTATAAATCGAAGAGAAAATGCAGTAGATATTAGGGTTTACAAAACAATAGCAAACGCTGAATCAGCGAACTAATTAATGCTCGTGCCGGACCCAATGAAAATACATATTCTAGTCACATTATTAAAATGTTAATGAGGTCTATTTATATATGTACTATATATATAGATTACGTATACCTGCGCATAGACTGCTTATGAAAATGTCAACAATAAAGTGAAAGTACATTTAACGTAGAGCAGTCAACCAAGAAGTGAAATTGTAAATTACATTTCCACATAAACTATGTTTATTTTCATAAACAACAACTATTACGCGTATTTCAGTAATGAATTCGGAAAATGCTCAGCATAAAACACACTTTACCCTAGATATGTCTATTAATGTTACCTGAGGGGAATATTAAAACTGGTACAAACTGGTTTTAAACACTGTCCTCAACATCCATTACACAGGGCATTTGAAACGTCACTCAATTCATTGTGTTTTTGTGTAGAGCATACGCCATTGGATCTTCATATGCTTGACAACATTTCAAGTTACCACATTTAAAAATTAGCGATTAAAATGTGTTCAATGAATACTCTAGTAATTTCTTTGAAAAATATCTCCCTTGTAAATTGCTTCAATCACTCATTGACGAAAGAGGTATATATTTAAGAAATAATATATTTCCAGCTGGTTTAAATTGTCACAAATCAATACCTGGTGGAATTGAATTGAATTGAATGTTGTTTAATGGCTCATCAACACAGTATAGGTTATTAAGAGCCGCCCCAGAGAAAGGGGAAGGATACATAGGAATCCGGGAATCGTGCCCTACTCTTATTATCGAATAGATTCCTATGGTTCTTTAACGTGCTCGGAGGATATACCGATACACGGGACCGCCCGGTTTACGTCCCCATCCGACGGACGAGGCTAAGGGAAAGTGTCTTGCCCAAGAACACACTGACGAAACTCGGTGGCACCACGGAGGATTGAACCCGGGGCCTCCGGTTACAAATCCGCCGAGCTACTGACTGCGCCACGCCAGCCCTAGACGGGGACTTGAAGATATCTATTCCAATATGGGACCAATATGAACCAACTGGAAATATTTTATTTCTTATCTGACATGGATTTTATCCCCCACCGCCGTAGGTGGAAGTGGGATATAGTAATGCCCTCCATCTGTCTGTTCCATTTCATGTCCGCTCTATAACTCAAAAACTGCTAGACGGAATGCGATTGAATTTCACAAAATGATAGAGGGCAAAGAGAGGAAGTGCAGAGCGCCAGCACCATAACTCTGTCTTCATTTAAATTAAAGATATTGCCCTTTGTAATTTTACACTTATAATTCGTGCTACTAGATGTACTGCAATGAAATTTCACACGATGATACAGGGCAATGAGAGAAAGTGTCATAAAGGCCTCGAATGTCGAACACACTGTAACGTTGCACATTTATTCATTTCGTTGATGTCATAAGCAAAAGCATGTCAACAAATTCGGAACTTAAAGTACGTCTTGAAGATTAAGCATAAGGAATGTTTACATATAATTTTTATATGAGAATAAATTCATAAACTTATTCATAAATGTTTCATTTTTGTCTCGCCTTTTCGAAGAAAACATTCAGGTTTTGCGTTTAGGTCATTAAACTGTATGTGCTAGACCTTTCAAACTTTGCTTATAGTTGTATCTTGGGTAGTCCATTGCAACGTGACAAAGCAAAGTGGAAGTGTCCTTGACCCTCCTTATCTAAAGCTTGTCCCCTCAACTCCTACATTTTTCATGCGATTTTCACGAAACTTCATAGGAAGTATCAGTATGATGTCTAGAAATGCATATTGTCAGGGCGTTCCAGTTGAATGATATTTGGTAGAGTTACGGGACTTTGAAGTTTTTAGAATCTAAAGCTTGCCCGCTCAACTTCTACATTTTTTGTCCGATTTTCGTGAAACTTTATAGAAATATCACTATGATGTCTAGTAGCATATTTTGTCAGGACGCGCCAGTTAACCCTTAAGCCGCACATATATAGAATGGACTGTTCTTTCTTTGAATTAAGACCATTCCATTTATGTGACAAAGGGGTGTTTTGGGGAAAATGACTGATCAGCAGCCAGACATTGGGGTTACAATGGATGCAAAGGCTAATATAGTCGTGCTTAGCTGGTTAAGGGTTAAATGAATTTTGGTGTAGTTATGGCACTTTGAAGTTTTTCAAATGTGAAGCATTTCCGCACAACTCCTCCTAGAATGTTTTACACATGTAATGATACCTCTATTCGGGGAGCATCCATCGGTTCTACCGATTTCTTGTATATTTTTAGTACCATATAATAGGTATCATATGAGGTATCAAATTAGAATCATATAAAATTTATATTATTCTCATATGTGGCAAAATTGGTATTGTACATAAATCTTATGCACACAGTGCACCAACATCCAGGTTTAAAATATCAAAGTCAAGACCATACATTGCAAAAAATACGAAATACTGTCTCTCAGACTGCTTCATTTTAGCTAGACTATTCAAAGAATAAGAGAGCTTATGTAATCATCCTGGCGTCGGTGTCCCACATCAAGGTTTGCGTGTAAGCTGTGTTTACAAGTCTATGTCTCTTACATTACTTATCCTAGCACAACCGAATTTGGCCATGGGCTTCCTTGTAGCATTTTCTTAAGGACTGCATAAGTAATTTTGGTTCCTGTAATCCATGGAATCCAAATTATGATAGCCCTTAAAATGTGTCCCATTTCACATAAAATTTTGCGTGTAAGCTGTGTTTACAATTTTATATCTCTAACATGTCTTATCCTAGCACAACCAAATGTGGCCAAGAGCTTCCTTATAGCATTATCTTAAGGGCTGCTTAAGTAATTTTTGTTGCTGTAACCCCCGGGCTCCCATGGAACCCAAATTCTGATAGCCCTTAAAATGTGTCTCATTTCACATACAATTTTGAGTGTTAGCTGTGTTTACAGGTCTGTATCTCTTACATTTCTTGTCCTACTTTAACTAAATTTGGAAATTGGTTTCTTTATAGTATGTTGTAAAGGGTTGTGTAAGTAATTTTGTCTTCTGCAAATTCTGGGATCCCATGGAACCCAAATTGTGATGGCCCATAAAACATGTAATAAAGGCAGATCAAGGTTTACGTGTAAGCTGTTGTATATATCTGTTATCTCTTAAAATATTTTTCTTATGTCACCCAAATTTTTGTTTGGGATTTCTTATAGCATTAATCATCTTCACCCATATTGGGGCATGGGCTTCACACCCACACATTCACACCCCGAAACCTGATTTTTTTAGCTCTGATGATCATCGCGTGGTGCGGCGTCCGTCGGCCGTCTGTCTGTCCGTCCGTAAACTTTTTTTTGTAGCGACTACTCCTCTGAAACTACTGAATGAATTTTCATGAAACTTTACAGAAATGTTGCCTATGAAGTTTAGTTGATCCTGCAAACATTTATGTTGATGTGAAATCCAAGATGGCCACCAAATCTAAAAATAGATTTTTAAAAAACAAGTTTGTAGCGACTACTTCTTGAAAACTCTAAGTGATTGAAATGGGACTTTTTCTAAAATGATCAGCATGACATGATGTTGGTCCTTGTTTAAAATCGTTTTGATTTGACGTTAAACATGGCTGCCAGCGGCCATGTTTGTTTACATAGAGTTATTTAGTAAAAAGTTGTAGCGACTACTCCTCTGAAACTACTCGACGGATTTCCATGAAACTACACAGGAATGTTACTCTTGATGTCTAAATGATCCTAGCAACATTTCAGGATGGTCGGAAATTCAAGATGGCCACCACAGCTAAAAATAGATTTTCAGAAAACAAGTTTATAGCGAGTACTTCTTGAAAACTATAAGTGATATTGATATGGGACTTTCTCTAAAATGATCAGCATGACATGATGTTGGTCCTTGTCGAAAATCGTTTTGATTCGATGTTAAACATGGCTGTCAGTGGACATCTTTGTTTACATAGAGTTATCTAGTAAAAATTTATAGTGACTACTCCTCTGTAACTACTCGACAGATTTTCATGAAACTTCACAGGAATGTTGCTCTTGATGTCTAATTGATCCTAGCAAAAGTTCAGGTCAACCGGAAATTCAAGATGGCCACCATGACTAAAAATAGATTTTCAAAATACAAGTTTGTAGCGACTACTTCTTGAAAACTATAAGTGATATTGATATGGGACTTTTTCTATAATGATCAGTATGACATGATGTTGATCCTTGTCAAAAATTCATTTGATTTGACGTTAATATGGCCGCCAGCGGCCATCTTTGTTTACAAAGAGTTATATAATGAAAACTTGTATCGACTACTCCTCTGAAACTACTTGACATATTTTTATGAAACTTCTCAGGAATGCTGATCTAGCTATCAAAAACCTATCAGTAGAACTTCAAGGTCATTGACCTCTTGTTTATTTTACATATTTCTGTGTTGTTTTAGTCATTTCTTACAGATATAGCTATCTTATGCCACACTCAACCCTGAAAGCAGATTTCTTTTTGTCCATTTTCCATCCAATCTTTACCCCACACCTCAACCCACACCCCACCTGAAACCCGATTTTTTTTTACGTATTTCTGTGTTGTTTTGGTTTATCAATTCTTCACCTATAGCTATGTCGCGCCCCCCGCCCCACACCCCACAAGCAACCCCCTACCCCATCATCACCACCACCCGAATGTTTTTTGTTTGTTTTGTTTTTTACATATGACTGTTGTTGTTTTATCAAATCTACACCTACGTCAATGATCTTCCCCCACCCCACCCCCAACCCCCACCCCATCCCCCAATCATCCCCCCACCCAACAATAAAAAATTGCTAAAATTCTCAATCCCTCCCTTGCCTTTCGACCAAACATTTCTTTAAAATGACAGCAATTTTGGATTAAAACTGATAAAAATAAAATTTCACACCCTGCCCCAAATTTTACTATAATTTGTATGAGATTCTATAATTTTATGTTGGCCAAAGTTTCTATCCCCGCCCAAACCCCAACCGCACATTGTTTTAGCCTTTTCTGATGATATATACTGGCTATATAATTTATTATTCTCTGAAAAATCTAATAGTCGAGCTGCGCTGTTCTCCGACAGATATATTTATTACACACATTTTTGAGAGATTGAACATAATACATAAGTTTCATGACGCATTTTTTTGCCCTACTGCTGGAAGGGCAGCAGAGCTTATGGGATGTTGAGTTGTCTGCCTTCCATCCATCGTCCGGCGTTAACGTTTGCCTCATTAAGAGGATAGGGCCTTCATTTTTAGCTCGACTTTTCTCAGAAAAGAAAAGCTATTCTACTCGCCCCGGTGTTGGCGTTACCATAGTTACTGTTAGTTAACCTTTTTCGGTAAGCTTGAACTCAGTAAAATTTCACACATAGGTTCAGTATAAATAGTTAACATGCCATGTGCAAGTCACATAACTCTGCACCCTACTTTGTCAGTTTCCTGGTTAACCTTTTTTGGTTAGCTCATATCTCAGAAATCGCCTGGCAGAACTCAATACAACTTCACACATATATTCATTATAAATAGATAACATGCCACGCGCAAGTCACATAGCTCTTCATCCTATTTTGACAAAATAATATGCCCGTTTTTTTACTCAGTCAATTTCTTTTAACTTTTTTGTGTAAGCTCATATCTCAGAAAAAATATTCTTCTCTGAAACTACAAGAGCCAAAGATCTAATATTTTACATTTACCATAAGGTTTTGGTCCTCTACCAAGTTTATTCAAAATGTGACCCTGGGGTCACATTTGGCCCTACCCCAGGGGTCACAAAGTCATCGGCATAGCTACTATTAGGCCATATGGGCCCGGGCCTTAATATATCAATATGAAAAAAGAAAAAAATGAAGAGTCCAAAAATGCAATAAAAACTGAAGCCGGAGGGGGTGCGGAGTTAAAGTTCAACATTTAGTTCTTATTTTATTCTACAGTGAGTCTACAGTGAGGTAATTCAACTCTGTCAAATGTTAATTCTCAAATTTGTCATATACCACACAAGTGTTTGTCAGATATACGCAAAACACACCATTATATAGCTAAGTTTAAAATAATGCCCGACCCTTTAGTTTGTCAGGCCTATATATGCATTTCAGGTAAGCTATGCTCCTGAAAGTCATGTTTTACACAGACTTGTATAGGGAAAAACTTAAAAAATATTTTTCTCTGAAACTGCATGAGCCGGAGGTTTAATATTTTGCATTTACCATAAGCTTATGTTCCTCTACAAGGTGTAAAGCTCTCATGTATTTCATGTAACATAGGATTATGGTCCTTTACCAATTTGCTCATATGGTGAGCTTGTGGTAAAACCTGGCCCCGCTTTATATGGGGTCATAGATTTATTTAAGAGTTATATAGGAAATTAAAAAAAAAAACTTCTTACCTGGAACTATGTGAGCTAGATGTCCACTTTTTTGCATGTACCAACAGCTTATGGTCCTCTAACAAATTCGTTCAAATTGAGACCATGGGGTCAAATTTGGTTCCACCCCAGAGGTCTAATTTTTAGCTCTACTGGCCGAAGGCCAGCAGAGCTTATGGGATGCCGAGTTGTCAGTCGTCGGTCCGTCGTCCGTCGTCGGCGTTAACTTTTGGCTCGTTAAGACGATAGGGCTTTCATTTTTAATCCGATCTTTACCAAACTTTATTAGGTTGTTAATATCAATGAAAGCTCGGACGAGTTCGAAAACAAGCCAGATCGGACAAGTAACAGCTGAGTTATGGCCCTTGATTTAGTTAAAAATGCTATATTGCTATATTTTGCCTCGTTAAGACGATAGGGCCTTCATTTTTCATCCTATCTTTACCAAACTTTACCACATTGTTAATATCAATGTAAGCTCGGACAAGTTCGAAAACCAGCCATATCGGACCAGTAACAGCAGAGTTATGGTCCTTGATTTAGTTAAAAATGCTATATTGTTATATTTTGCCTCGTTAAGACGATAGGGCCTTCGTTTTTCATCCTTACTTTACCAAACTTTACCACATTGTTAATATCAATGAAAACTCGGACAAGTTTGAAAACCAGCCATATCGGACTATAACAGCGGAGTTATGGCCCTTGATTTAGTTAAAAATGCTATATTTTGCATCGTTAAGACGATAGAGGCTTCATTGTTCATCCGATCTTTACCAATCTTAATCAGATTGTTAATGTTGTTGAAAGCTCGAACAAATTTGAAAACCAGCTATATCGGACTAGTAACAGCGGAGTTATGGCCCTTGATTTAGTTAGAAATGCTATATTTTGCCTCGTTAAGATGATAGGGGGGCTTCATTGTTCATCCGATCTTTACCAAACTTTATCAGATTGTTAATATCAATGAAAGCTAAGACAATTTCGAAAACCAGTCATATCGGACCAGTAACAGCGGAGTTATGGCCCTTGATTTAGTTAAAATATATTTTCCCTCGTTAAGACGATAGGGTCTTCATTGTTCATCCGATCTTTACCAAACTTTATCAAGTTGTTAATATCAATGAAAACTCGGACAAGTTCGAAAACCATTCATATCGGACTAGTAACAGCGGAGTTATGGCCCTTGATTTAGTTCAAAATGCTATATTTTGCCTCGTTAAGACGATAGGGCCTTCATTTTTCATCCGATCTTTGCCAAACTTTAGCAGAGTTTATGACTTTCTTTTTTTATATTATTATTATTATTATTTATTTTTTTGTTTATTTAATTTTTTTTAATTTTTTTCATTTTTTTTTTTTTTATAATTTTTTTTTTTTTTTTTTTATTTTTTTTTTTTTTTTTTTTTTTTTTTTAGCTCTATGTTGGACCAGTCGGACCAGTAACAGAGGAGTTACGGCTCTTGATTTAGTTAAAAATGCTATATTTTGCCTCGTTAATACGGTGGGGCCTTCATTTTTCATCTGATCTTTACCAAACTTTACCAGATTTTTTAGTTATGGCCCTTGATTTAGTTAAAAAGCTGTTTTTTGCCCGAAACTTTCAAAATAAAAACGTAAATGGCAGTCAATTGCTTCATTGATGTTATAAGAGCCGTGTTAGCCAGTAGAGCGTCCACAGGCTCTCTTGGGCCTCTTGTTTCCATAAAACTGTATAGGGAAAAATCTTAAAAGATTTCTTCTCTGAAACCACTGTTATACACTTACTGAGCATGAACAGACAGATCGATACAACTATCCATCCAGCAGCGGACCCAGGTTCTATTCCCATCACTGCGGACATAACCGTTGAGTCATAACTTGGAAACGGTTGAGATCCCCACCCTAAAGCCATATATACACTTATTAGGCATGAGCTGACAGATACAACTATCCAACCAGCATCGGCATGGGGTCCATCCCCACCCCTGGGGACATAGCCCCTGGATCATAACTTGAAAATCATTGAGATCCAACCCCTTAACCATTAACCAAATATGGTCATGAACAGAAGAATACAACCATCCAACAATCTTTGGTTCCAGGGTCCATCTCCACCCATGGGGACATAGCCCCTTGGTCAACCATGGAAACAGTTGAGATCCCCGCCCTATAACCATATAATTATACACTTGCTGAGCCTGAATGCTTGAAGGCGGGTGCGGGAATTTGCGATGCCGTGCCATCGACTGAATGATCTAATTCTGTTAAGAAATTATAAGTTGGTTTGACAATTTGTTCATCTTTGCAAAGACCTGCAAGTGATCGATATCTAGAAGGATTCCTCATGTTAACTTTTAGGCAGATTGTTTTAATATTTGGCTTGAAAACTATGTATGATGTGAAGATGATAGCAAAGAAAAATACAGTTGATTTTATCATTATAACAACATTATTAAAAACAACGGACATGGCCAAAACAGTATAGCCCCCACCAAAATTTGGTGGGGCTATACTGTTTTGACCTTGTCCATTTTTTTTGGCTCATATTCTCAAAATGCTTTCAGAATTAATTATGGCTCCCCCACACAAAGTGCCATATTGATTTTGTGCTTTCTGTCTGTCTGCGTGTCTGTCTGTAGATCTGTGTCACAAACGATGTCCGATCAATAACTAGAGAATGGTTGGACCTAGGGTCCTTAAACTTGGAAGGATGGTTGGTCATGACCAGTAGATGACCCCTATTGATTTTGGGGTCACTAGGTCAAAGGTCAAGGTTGCGGTGACATAAACTATCAAAACGATGTCCGATCAATAACTAGAGAATGGTTGGATCTAGGGTCCTCAAACTCGGAAAGATGGTTGGTCATGACCAGCAGATGACCCCTATTGATTTTGGGGTCACTAGGTCAAAGGTCAAAGTTGCGGTGACATTGACTATCAAAACGATGTCTGATCAATAACTAGAGAATAGTTGGACCTAGGGTCCTCAAACTTGGAAGGATGGTTGGTCATGACCAGCAGATGACCCCTATTGATTTTGGGGTCACTAGGTCAAAGGTCAAGGTTGCGGTGACATTGACTATCAAAACGATGTCCGATCAATAACTAGAGAATGGTTGGACCTAGGGTCCTCAAACTTGGAAGGATGGTTGGTCATGACAAGTAGATGACCCCTATTGATTTTGGGGTCACTAGGTCAAAGGTCAAGGTTGCGGTGACATTGACTATCAAAACGATGTCCGATCAATAACTAGAGAATGGTTGGACCTAGGGTCCTCAAACTTGGAAGGATGGTTAGTCATGACAAGTAGATGACCCCTATTGATTTTGGGGTCACTAGGTCAAAGGTCAAGGTTGCGGTGACATTGACTATCAAAACGATGTCCGATCAATAACTAGAGAATGGTTGGACCTAGGGTCCTCAAACTTGGAAGGATGGTTGGTCATGACAAGTAGATGACCCCTATTGATTTTGGGGTCACTAGGTCAAAGGTCTAGGTTGTGGTGACATTGACTATCAAAACGATGTCCGATCAATAACTAGAGAATGGTTGGACCTAGGGTCCTCAAACTTGGAAGAATGGTTGGTCATGACAAGTAGATGACCCCTATTGATTTTGGGGTCACTAGGTCAAAAGTCAAGGTTGGGGTGACATTGACTATCAAAACGATGTCCGATCAATAACTAGAGAATGGTTGGACCTAGGGTCCTCAAACTTGGAAGGATGGTTGGTCATGACAAGTAGATGACCCCTATTGATTTTGGGGTCACTAGGTCAAAGGTCAAGGTTGCGGTGACATTGACTATCAAAACGATGTCCGATCAATAACTAGAGAATGGTTGGACCTAGGGTCCTCAAACTTGGAAGGATGGTTGGTCATGACCAGTAGATGACCCCTATTGTTTTGTTTTTTTGTTTAATTTTTTTTTAATTTTTTTCAAATATTTTTTTTTTTTTTTTTTTTTTTTTTTTTAATTTTTAATTTTTTTTAATTTTTTAGGGTCTGCCCCTTGAAAAAATAGGGTCGGTCGGGTTACCTGAACCACACACATTTTTATGTGGCTTTACTGATACAGGTAGTAGATACAGTCACAGGGATATTGAATATCAAAACGATCTCAGATCAATAGAGGACGGTTGGACCTAGAGTCGTCAATTATGCCTGTTCGGGCTAGTGGGGGAGCCATACGTTTTTGTCCCATGGACAATAACAATTTCTAGTTTATTTGTTGATTATTTGTTGATTGCTAAGAACATACAAAAACATTCCGTCATATTTCTGATCACCTGCAACCACAATGTCAAGGTCACACACTTGTATGTTTTGCATTTACTGCTTTCAGTAAAATGTTAAAGTTAAATTTTTTGCTCATATTCTCAAAATGGTCATGTTTTTATGCTCCCCGATATTTTCGGGGGAGCATATAGTCGCCACTTTGTCTGTCATTCCGTCCTTATGTCCGGAGCATAACTTCAAAACTGCTGATGGGACTGCAATGAAACTTCACACATTGATAGAGGGCAATGAGAGGAAGTGCAGAGTGCAAGAAACATAACTCTGTTTTCGTTCAAATTAGAGTTATTGCCCTTTGTAATTTTATACTTAGAATTCTTGTCTGAAGCATAACTTAAAAACTACTGATGGGACTGCAATGAAACTTCACACAATGATAGAGTGCAATGAGAGGAAGTGCAGAGTGGAAGAACCCTAACTCTGTCTTTATTTAAATTAGAGTTATTGCCCTTTGTAATTTTATACTTATAATTTTTGTCCGAAGCATAACTTAATAACTACTGATGAGACTGCAATGAAACTTCACCCAATGATAGAGGGCAATGAGAGGATGTCCACAACCAATCTTCAAATTAGAGTTATTACCCTTTGTAATTTTATTCTTGTAATTCTTGCCCAAAGCAGAAGTAAAAAACTACATATGCAACTGCAAATTGAAAACTGCTGGGTGATACAAGGCCATATGGTAAGTTAAGGATACATCAAAGATCAGCAGAGCTTATGCCATGGTGCAGGGTCCGTCGTCTGTTCGTCCATAAACTTTTCTTTTGTAGCGACTACTCCTCTGAAACTACTGAATCGATTTTCATAAAACTTTGCAGGAATGTTGCCCATGATGTCTAGTTGATCCTAGCAAACATTCACGTTGATGTAAAATCGAAGATGGCCATCAAGCTAAAAATAGATTTTTAAAAAACAAGTTTGTAGCGACTACTTCTTGAAAACTATAAGTGATATTGATATGGGACTTTTTCTAAAATGATCAGCATTATATGGTGTCGCACTGCCAAAAAAAAATCTTAGTTCTAGAAAAAAAAACTTATATTAAGAATATTTATCTTGTTTTGAGACAATTTTTCTTGGGAGTATACTTAGAAATTATTTCTTGTTTCTGCCACCATTAGGAATCTTGAAATAAGAAATAGTTTTCCTATAACAAGAAAAAAAATATTCTTGTTTCATCCACACGCGGTTCTCATTTCAAGAATTAATTTTCTCGAAATAAGAAACAAAATCTTAATTTAAGATCTTACACTTTCTTATATTTTTCTTAAATTAAGAACTTATCTTAATCTAAGAAACCCTATTTTCTTATAACTTTCTAGTCACTTTTCTTAAATTAAGAACTCAATCTTAATTTAAGAAACCAATTTTCTTATAACAAGAAAAAGGGAGTATAGCTAGAAATATTTTCTTAAAAGAAAATTCCAAGAAAGTATACTATCTGAAAACAAGAAAAAAACAAGAAAATTAACAAGAAACACATATCTTATTCTGAGTAGACAGAATCTTGATGAATTCTACAATTTCTCAAATCAAGAAAGTCTACGAATTCTACAATTTCTCAAGTCAAGAAAGGTTATTTTATGCAGCAATGTAGTGTTATGAATTGTCTGCACAAGGGTCTTTAACAATGCATAAATAGTGAAATTGTCAAATATCTGCATCACAGCACGAATGTAACAAATGACGTATGTATGCAGCTATACTTTTGTCTTTTTTGTGTGTGTAGCTCACTGTATTAATTGTAAACTTGTAGGACTTTAAACAAAGGCAAAATTATCCAAACAATGCATAAAATATATGTATTTTAATTCAGCCTTTTTGGCAAGTGTGTTTTTTACATATCACATGTATATGTAGTCGGAGTCTTCTCTGACATTTATAAAGCCTTTTTAATATTTTTTATGGTACGGCTTTACTAACGTCAGAGAGGAAGGCCAGTCCAAAATTGTTCTTGAACATCTACTCAAGAACTGCTCAAGAATCGTTCTTAAACAGTTCTTGTCCAAAACGTTAAATGACCCAAACTTCTTTTAACCTTATGTTCAATAACTGTTCAAGAACTTTGTTGTTCAAAACCTGTTCTAACAAGTTCTTGAACTTATAAGTTCTGGAACATTTCCTGAACAAAAGTTCAAGAATTTTGAGGCATTTAACGTTTTGGACAAAAACTGTTCAAGAACTGATAAGAACAATTCTTAAGCAGTTCTTGAACTGTTCCCAATAAATACGAAGCTCTCAGACGTAAGAATGCTGTCATCGGCAGATGAAACATTTCTACCAGTTACAATTTGACAAGTAAACAATCACTAAACAAAAGGTGCATATTCAACCCACCGACATTTTTGGGCGATATTTCCAGTGGTATGGGTGGGATCCATACTGGAAAATATGTGGGATCCCAGCGAGATTATTGGGCCATATTCCCACTGGGAATATCTCCCAATAATCTCGCTGGGATCCCTCCAAAAATCTCAAGTGTGATTCCACCATAAAATCTCAGTTGGATTCCAGTGACATCCCAGTCAGAATATCACTCAGATTAAACTCTTAACGTGTCCATTTTAACATGGAAATTAGGTAGAGCTCACTCGAGTGAGATGAGCAAATGTTAGCAAGGTGAGCATGTGAGAACTACAAGGGTTAGTGATGTGACCAAAGTGAGCGACATAAGCCCTCAGGTGTGTTTTTACTCTCTGAAATGCATACACAATGGCTGGTGAGTTTGCCATTAACACAAATGGGCCGTAACAAAATAACCGCAAGTGATACATGGAGAATAGATGACAGACAACGCCCTATCACACAAGCTCAATATAATTATATAGCTTACTTAATGAGGTAAAAAGTATTTAATGATCTCATACTGTTTGACGGTCCGTCATTACCAATTGGTCATGCAGACATTTTTTTCTAGATCATCAACATCTTGGGTTCAAATACCAGCTGGGGCACATACACGGTACCTAAGCGAATGGATTAGACTCTACAATATTAAAAAAATCTGAGATCTTCGGCACCACCATTAAAACTGACACAGTGTTTGAAACCAACAAATCTTAACATTGAACAAGGTCACTTACGTGTTTCCTATATGTCAGGCCAAATAAAATAATGTGTGGTTCCGTTTACCCGACCGACGCTATATTTTTGGACTTTTTTCACCAACCCTATTTTTTTTATTTTTTTTTCGACAAAAAGCATGAAAGTATATGAGGCGTATCTTCGTCATTCCGAAAGTGGCACTTCCGGTATTAAAAGCTAGATGGCAGCCTCCTCAATTTTAATCTTGGACTTAGAAATCTGTATCGAAAAAAATTACGGCATTTGGCAATTAGGTTTATTTATGAACACTAGCTAACATGATGGAGGAATTTACAAGGTAACATGAAGCAAGACGGTAACATGAAGCAAGACCAACTTTCAATCTAGGCTTTTTTACTGGTTCGAAAAAAAAAGGTTTTCTCAAATGTAACCGGAACCACATATGTTGTTTATTTTGCCTTATGTACGCAATGAATTACATGCGAAAGTGCATACTACTGGATTTTTACATTGGGACTATAAAAATTATATTTATACAGGTATGTGTACTACTGAAAGACAAGATAGTAACATTTAAACATTTATAATTAATAATGTACATACATAATGATATGTATCTTAAAATTATTTCAATTCAATTAGGCACATCGTGCATCCGAGGAAGGCATATATACATACTGTTTTTTTGATTATCAGTAATGAATGGTCTTTGACTGACAAAGACCATTCATTATGATTCTTGAGGTGAGCGGTATTACCGATATGCCGGTATATTATGATAGTCTCAAAATAATATGTATCACGATTACGCTCTTAGCATACCGATACGACCGGTAAATTCACTTAATGCAGAAGCAGTCTGAAAATATCCGTCAGATCGAGTTGTTTACTTCTCCATTGAGTACTCACTGGTTTCTCGCTCTATTGCGAGCCGTAACATTGTCAGTGGTATAGACCAGGACCCACCTCAGTCAGTCAGTACACAGGCTATTTCTGGAATGTGTTTAGATTTATTTTTAGACTTGATTCAGAACGAGGCTCCCATGTGTTTTTCCATCGCTGGTTCTCGATTACGCAGGCTAAACGATATAAACTGGGTAACCAATCAAACCGGCGTTTACCAGCGTTCTAAAAATAAACAGTGTCTGAGTTTCATGACCCCGACTTCGAGATTGTAAACAATCCGAAGGGAAGTCCAATGTGTGGAAACATTTTGGGCTTCAGAAACGTGTAGCCAACAAGACATTTTTGGACAATGTAGCTGTGTGCCGACAGTGTAATATTTGTTCATGAATGAAGGATACAACTCATAAGATATCTCTTTCTTGTTTATATCATTAGGCTTTGGCTGGTCTGTGATTCTTTGTACTTCCCACAATATTTCGCGATACAAAAATTCTGGCGATACCCATCCCTAATTGTTCATGTAGACTGTAGTCATCAGTCTTTTTTATAAAGGTGCTTCTACAACCTTAATAAATTCTGATACAATGTAAAAACAGCAGTCCCATGGCCATACAGACAATCTTCCTTGGTGACCATTTTGATAAAGCCAGTTTTTTTCATTCCGATGTTCTTTGATCCATGCACGCTGAAAGCTCATCCCTCCTCATCCTGTACATCATTTTTTACCTCTCCAAGAAACCGAAATCTGAAATTAGTTTTTCATAACACATTAAAATATATCAGGTGTCTAATCGGCTGCCGTAAATAGTGTTTTGTTTTAATTAAATCTTTAATAAAGTTTTTTTCCGAGATTACCAGCTAGAGGTCTTTTATCACACCCTTTTGTGTGCGACTGCTGCATGTGTCTACAATGAAATGATACCATAGGGTGAGTGTTCAGGGCCATTTAGCCATCATGTTTTACATGTATGTGCTTTCCCCCTTTAAACTTACAGTTAACAACAACAAATACTGTTTTTGAAGCTGCAGTGTTTTTGTTTGAACTATATATAAATAATCTTGAGTTAATTAGTACAAACTCCAGCACATTGATTTTTCAAACAGCAAACTTTTTTTTTTGTTAACCAATACCAATTGTTTAATAAAAAACAGTTATTATACCTTCATACTTTTGTCAGGTAGAAAGTACAAAGACTCGTGGAGTATTCTCGTCCATGGCATTATCTTTCTGCCTCTTCAATTTGGCAGCAGCAACTTGATTAGCTTTTCCAGCCTATAGAAATATAAATGTAACCAAAATAAGAAATGTAGACATTAACTTTTTGGAAGACTGGGTTGAACGTCATCAGTATATATAATTATATATGCATACTCAACCGTAGGGGAGGGGGATGGATGGTTGTAGTGGGTGGGGTGGGCAACAGCAACATAGCTATTAATCCGAGCCTTCTCTGACTTTACCAGCCCTTTTTACAATTTCGATTTTTCATTTGGCTGTGTACGGTCAAAACGGTTCATATAGTAAAAACACGGGGATGATCTCCTCTCCCACGAGGGAGAGGAGAGGAGCTATTCGCTTGGTTTTAAATCAATATATCTAAGAAAGTATGCATTGAATTAACATTTCAAGCATCTAAAGTGATTATCAATATATTTATTTACCTATCGGAACCGAAATATCTGTTGTATTAATCGTTTTAAAGTTGTAACGGTCAACCATTTTCAGACGAAGTTAAAAAATATTAAATTCCCTACATTTTTTATTATTCAGGTCAAGAGTCCCATGATCGTGACGGGTGCAGTGATAAATTAAGACAGTTTCAAAATTGTGACCAACTCTTCCTTTTGACTAGCAATTCTCTGAACGACATCCAATTGTTAATCTTTAAATTTTAAATCCTAATCATACTCGGAGAACAGTGTGTTCCACTCATTAAATTCCTCCGTGTTGTCTGTTGATACACGTGGTTGATAGTGGATCTATTTGACGAGGGGACGGTAAATGCCTTCACCTCGCTCAAGAATATCACGGGACTTTAATTAATATGCAAGATGACAATATGGCGGATATAGTAAATAAAAGTGTGCTTTATAAATGTTTTATTGTGTCACTACAATCGATAAAGGTGCAGTTTTATCATTGCAACTTGGTAAAATAAACATTAATTGATCGATTTGTTAGTTTAAATTATCGTAAAAAATCAACCGGACGCCACAAACATCGCTGAAAGTGCATGACTGTATGTTTTTAGTAATCCCCCTGTTTTCACTTAATATACAAATACCTCTGACCCTAATAAGCCACACAAAAAAATGGCTTTTTAGAACTAAGAAGGCTCAGATTACATAGCTATAAGTGTAGAATTGATATTGCAAAATTGTATAAATCATTTTCTTGAATATCCTGATTAAAATATGACTATATGGATAGCCCAGTTCTTTGTTTACAAAATGAAATTATCTCATTCAGAATACGTTTCGTTTTGAATTTGACCGGAAACTGCCGTCTATTTTCCAAAGCAACTCAAGTCGCCGTTCTAAAAACTCTTGATGGTATGCTTATAAACCAAACAGTCTACACAAATTGTTTAAATCATAAACGTATGCACGTATTTAATTGTAATAATCTGTTTTCTAACGCCTAAATGTCTGCATACAGTGCTTTGGGGTGTATAGAATCACTTGGGTTAAACGTCTAATTTTAAAATGAAAGGAAATTGTTTATTTAATTTCTGATTTAGATTTACCCTTTTAGTTGTATGATAGCAAAATTTCTAAAATTATTGTCCTGAAATTGTGAATTTTTAATAGGCGTTTTTGCACCAAAATTTACATAAATTCATTTTATCCTTAAACTTGCCAAACTTCAAAAAGTTACCTCAATTGATGATTGCATTTTGACTTGTGTCCCTAACATTTGTTAAAACAGCAAATATTTATTCTGAGTTTATTGTGACAGTATGAATTTTTTGTTTCAAAAACACACTTCATTCAGGTAGTATAGAATCATTTTTTCTGAGAGGTGTTGCACGTAGTGATATATTTTGCATGGAAAAATGTCCCAAATAATTTCACCGTTGAATAAATGTATGCTTATATGATATACCTTCAAGCCTGGAAAGTTTTAAAATAATCTAAAATATATGAGATGAGAAAGTTGAATTTAAACAGAAAATGATTCTTTACTACCATTGATTCTATACACCCCAAAGCACTGTATATGATCGCCGTACATTCGCGAAAACTGATGACATAGTTTCAGCATACAATTTTCTCCCATCTAAAAAGTTTTAAGAAACTAATGAGTTCCTGTTTCGTGAAAGAATATATATCTATACTTGTTTGTACACACGAAATATGTTACGTGTATGCTTGAAAATACTTACGTTGTTTATAACTTCTTACGTTTTCTTACTTCTGCTTAATGAAAAACGCGGGCATCCAAACTGTGACGTCACATAATTTTGGGTGATACTATTCCCCGGTCGATTTCCCGGTTACTTCCCGGTAACTTCCCGGTTAAAACACGATTAAAAGGGAAGGTCAAGTGTGATATGTGTGTTGATGTTTCTGATTATTTAATGATCTATATGACTTATTATGTCTCCCCAACATATTGATTTTAGCTTGGATGTCTGTCTGACTGTCAGTTTGGATGTCTGTCTGTCTGTCTGTCTGTCACAAGTCGTGTCCTCTCCATATCTCTTGAGCCGCTTGAGGGACCCCAGGGATGTATCTTGTTTGTCCGGAGATGTGTACATGTGCATGCGCTGTAACCATTTTTACATAAGGCCATCCTTAAAAATATATTTGTTTGCTGTTTCCCGACCCAGGATTTTATAAGTGGGTAGGTAGGTAGGTGATTTTTTTTGGCCAAAGACAGTAAAAAAACGTAAGAAATTAAAGAAAAATATACTAAAAACAGTAAAAAAAATTGTTAAAGAATTGCTACAAAAAGTTTTGGGTTGGGCCCTTTTTGGTGGGTAGGTAGGGAAACAGCAAACAAACATTTTTTTATGGTCGGCCTAAGTATATATATATATAGCCATGAGTGCATTTCAATTTCAAACATGCAGTTCTCTTCATAGTCTCAAGAGTTCACAAGTATGAAGATAAGATTGTCATTTAATTGGAAAGCACAGCATGCACAAAGTTTGTAGTATTATATGATGCACATTATGATCATGGATTCATGATGCACTGATATGTCATGACTTTCTTAAACTGAGATAATTTTTTCTTGCACGGTTTTTCACTTTCTGAAAATGAGATATAAGAAACGTAATCTTACAGCTAGATATTGATTTTCTTAAAAGTAAGATTTTTTATCTTCAGAAACAACAAAAACAGAAAAAAAATCTTACAAAACTTATATTAAGAATAACTTTCTTGAATTAAGATAAATATTCTCATAAGTCCTCGGTGCCATCCCAAACAAGATCGCGCAAGAAAATGTTTTTGCATTTATTCTTAATTCAAAAAAATATTTCTCATATTAAGAATAATTAACTTGTAAGAATTTTTTTTTTAGCAGTGCGGTCATTGTCGAAAATTGTTTTGATTCGACCTTAAACATGGCTGCCAGTGGCCATCTTTGTTTACATAGAGTTATATAGTAAAAACTTTTAGCGACTACTCCTCTGAAACTACTTGACAGATTTTCATGAAACTTCACAGGAATGTTGCTCGTTCTTGATGTCTAATTGATCCTAGGAAAATTTCAGGTCGGCCGGAAACAGAAGATGGCCACCACGGCTAAAAATATATTTTTAAACAAGAAATATCACTGTAAGTGATAAATTCCCCCGAAGTGTCCTTTGACCTCTAAGTATGACCTTGACCTTGGAGCCATGGACCTGGACTTTGTGCACGACACGTCGTTTGGTTGTGGTGAGCACTTGTGCCAAGTTATTTGAAAATCCGTCCAGGCATGCAAAAGTTATTGACCAGACACGATTTGACCTTTGACCTTTAAGTGTGACCTTGACCTTGGGGTCACAGACCTGGATTTTGTGCGCGACACATCGTTTTGTTGTGGTGAGCACTTGTGCCAAGTTATTTGAAAATCCGTCCATGAATGCCAGAGTTATTGACCGGACACAATTTGACTTTTGACCTTCAAGTGTGACCTTGACCTTGAAAACCTGGGTTTTTCGTGCCACACATCGTCTTGTTATGATGATCAGTTGTGTCAAGTTATTTAAAAATCCTTGCAGTGGTTGTGACGTTACAGTCCGGACACAAAATTGCGTACCTGTTTTTGACCTATAAACTTCAAATGTAACCTTGACCTTTGAGGTACGGATCTGGGTTTTGCGTGCGACACATCGTCTTGTTATGGTGATCACTTGTGCCAAGTTATTAAAAAATCCCTGCAGGGGATGTGACGTTACGGTCCGGACACGAAATTGCGCACCTGTTTTTGACCTATGAACTTCAAGTGTGACCTTGACCTTTGAGGTACGGACCTGGGTTTTGCGCGCGACACATCGTCTTGTTATGGTGATCACTTGTGCAAGTTATTTAAAAATCCCTGCAGGGGTTGTGACGTTATGGTCCGGACACGAAATTGCGTACCTGTTTTTGACCTATGAACTTCAAGTGTGACCTTGCCTTTTGAGGTACGGACATGGGTTTTGCACGCGACACATCGTCTTGTTATGGTGATCACTTGTGCCAAGTTAATCAAAATCCATGCAGGGGTTTTGAAGGTACTGTCCGGACACGAACTGCGGAATCCGGACAGACAGACAGATGGACGGTGCGATTACTATATGCCCACAAAATTTTCGGGGGCATAAAAATTCAATACAAGGTTGAAGGGAGGTTGAACAACATTTATGGAATGAGTTATTAATACTGGTATGAGTTCTTGAACAGTTTTAGCAAATAAGTATGATATCTCTGTGTATTTGTATGAGATATCATATTTGAATATGCTTTTGAACATAAAATACAACAGCACTGAAAATTTGACAAAAAAAAATGAAATAAATAATAATGAAAAAATAAAAAATTAAATAAAACAAGTTATTCGAAAATCCGTCCAGGAATGCCAGAATTATTGTCTGACACAATTTGACCTTTGACCTCTAAGTGTGACCTTGACCTTGGAGCCGCAGACTTGGATTTGTGCTCGACACATCGTCTTATTGTGGTGAGCACTTGTGCCAAGTAATTTGCAAATCTGTCCAGGAATGCCAGAGTTATTGACTGGACACGATTTGACCTTTGACCTATGTGTGACATTGACCTTGGAGCCACGGACCTGGATTTTGTGCGTGACACATCATGTTGTTGTGGTGATCACTTGTGCCAAGTTAATTCCAAATCCGTCAAGAAATGCCAGAGTTATTGACCGGACATGATTTGACCTTTGACCTCTAAGTGTAACCTTGACCTTGGAGCAACGGACCTGGATTTTGTGCGTGACATGTCGTCTGGTTGTGCTGAACACTTGTGCCAAGTTATTTGAATATCCGTCCAGGAATGCCAGAGTTACTGACTGGACACAATTTGACCTTTGACCTCTAAATGTGACCTTGACCTAGGAGCCACGGACCGGGGTTTGTGCATGACATGTCGTCTAGTTGTGTTGATCAATTGTGCCAAGTTATTTGAAAATCTATCCATAAATGTCAGAGTTATTAACCGGACATGAAAGCACTTTGTTTTGACCTTTGACCTCTAAGTGTGACCTTGACCTTCGAGCCACGGACCTGGGTTTTGTGCGCGACACGTCGTCTAGTTGTGGTGAGAAATTGTGCCAAGTTATTTGAAAATCTGTCCATGAATGTCAGAGTTATTAATCGGACACGAAAGCACTTTGTTTTGACCTTTGACCTCTAAATGTAACCTTGACCTTAGATTTTATTCTAATTTTGTATGGTCATTTAGGGACTCGAGGCACAACATACACAAAACAGGTTTTGTCCTTCTTCTTATAGGGGCCTCTCTAATGGGGTACAATTTGGGGATCTTGCAGAACTATAACAGAGTTAGGGCCTTGTGATGCTAATTCCTTCTATACCCTTTGAGATCTCAGGTGTGTTGTATTTCTTAGTTAGGATGTGTAGATGCACAATAAGGTCTCGGATTTTGGTTCTGCTCTCTCGGGAGTAATCACAACAAATTGTTACTCTTGTCCAAATGTAAATGATTACGGTTCTAGTTTGATAATGGTCATTTAGGGACTCGAGGTACAACATATATAAAACGGGGTTTCTCCTCCTGCATAAAGTGGCCCATCTACAGGGGTACAACTTGGGGAGCTTTCAGTAATTTACTATTACAGGGTTTCGGCCTTATGATGCTAACTCATCTATACCCTTTGAGATTTCAAGTTCATTTATGGTGTTTTTATGCTCCCCGAAACTTTTCGGAGTAGTAAAAATTATAGTCACTGCTTTATTCATCGGTCCTTCCATCCGTCCATCCCATTCTTGTCTGCCGCATGACTAAAAAACTACTGATGGGACTACATAGAGGGCAATGAGAGGAAGTGCAGAGTGCAAGAACCATACTTCTTGCCCTTTGTAATTGTATACTTAGAATTTTTGTCTGGAGCGTAACTTCAAAACTACTTATGGGATTGCAATGAAACTTTACACAGTGATAGACGGCAATGAGAGGAAGTGCAAAGTACAAGCACCATAACTCGCACAACTTCAAAACTTCTTATGGCGACTACAATTAAACTTCACACAATGATAGACGGCAATGAAAGGAAATGTAGAGTGCAAGAACTGTAACTCTGTCTTCATTCAAATTAAAATTATTGCCCTTTGTAATATCATCCTTATAGTTCTTGTTAGGAGCATAGCTCAAAAACCACTAATGGTACTGAAATGAAACTTCACACAATGATAGAAGGCAGTAAGGGAAAGTGCAGAGCACAAGAACCATAACTCTGTCTTCATTTAAATAGAGTTATTGCCCTTTGTATTTTTATACTTAAAATTAGGATAACTGAAAAACCAAACGTGGGACTGCAATGAAACTTCACACAATGATGAAGGGCTTTGAGAGAAAGTGCAGAGATCTACAACCAATCTTCATTCAAATTAAAGTTATTGCCTTTTTAGATCACCTGAGCCGTCGTCCGTCAGTTCGGCGTCGTCATTAACTTTTCTTCAAAAGACTTCTTCACAGAAACCGATTTGCCAATTTTGACCAAACTTCACGTGGATGATCCTTAGATGAATGCTTTTTAGATTTGTTAAATTTAGGTCAGCGCAACATCCAAGATGGCCGCCATTACCATATATGGTCGAAACCTTAAAAAATCTTCTCTAGAATCGCTGGACAGATTTCAACAGTTTTTCTTTTAAAATGATCACCAACGCCATCAAGTTTGTTCAAATGAAGTCCCCGTGGGAAAAATGGCCGTGCCCCGAGGTTCCAAAGTTTGTATATTGAGATTTTGCATGTTTTTCATATAGGAAAAATCTTTAAAAAATCTTCTTCTCTGAAACCACAAGGCACAGAGCTCTCATGTTACATGTAGCATTAGCTTATAGTCCTCTACTAAGTTTGTTCAAATGGTGACCCTGGGGTCAAATTTGTCTCCGCCCTGGGGGTCACAGTTTTACATAGACTTATAAGGATTGTTTTTTAAAAATCTTCTCGGAAACTACAAGAGCCAGAGGTTTTATATTTTGCATTTACTATAAGCTTATGGTCCTTTACCAAGTTTATTCAAATGGTGACCTTGGGGTCACATTTGGCCCAGCCCCAAGGGTCACATGTTTTACATAGACATGTATAGGGAAAAACTTAAAAAGTCTTCTTCTCTGAAACTGCAAGAGCCAGAGGTTTAATATTTTGCGTTTGCTATAAGCTTATGGTCCTCTACCAAGTTTGTTCTAATGGTGACCCTGGGGTCCAATTTTGCCGTGCCCCGGGGGTCACAGTTTTACATAGGCTTGTATAGGGAAAAACTGAAAAAAATCTTCTTTGGAACTGCAAGAGCCAGAGGTTTAATATTTTGCATTTGCTATAAGCTTATGGTCCTCTACCAAGTTTGTTCAAATGGTGACCCTGGGGTCACATTTGGCCGTGCCCCGGGGGTCACAGTTTTACATAGGCTTGTATAGGGAAAAACTGAAAAAAATCTTCTTCTCTGGAACTGCAAGAGCCAGAGGTTTAATATTTTGCATTTGCTATAAGCTTATGGTCCTCTACCAAGTTTGTTCAAATGGTGACCCTGGTGTCAAATTTGGCTGCGCCCCGGTGGTCACAGCTTTACATAGACTTATATATATATGGGAAAAAAAATCTTCTAACACATTAAAGTCTTCTTCTCTGGAACTACAAGAACCAGAGGTTTAATATTTTGCATTTACTATACTCTTATGGTCCTTTACCAAGTTTGTACAAATGGTGACCGTAGGGTCACATAAGGCCCCGCCCCAGGGGTCACGTTTTACATAGACTTGTATCGGGAAAAACTTACAAATTCTTCTTCTCTGAACCACAAAGTACACTGCTCTCATACATTACATGTAGTCCTGGGGTCACATTTGGCCATGCCCAAGGTGTTACACTCTAGCACCTTCATTTTGTATTTGATCTTTATCAGACTTTGTCAGTGTCTTTATATCAATGTTGTTATACACAACAGAGCCCACATTTCTTGAACAATCTTAACCAAACTTGCACAGATTATATATGACTATAAGATTTCGAAGAAGTTCGATAATGTGCCAGTACTCAGGTGATAATCGATTTAGGGCCATCTTGGCCCTCTTGTTTCATCTTTGCGATGATCCTCAGGTGAGTGATTTAGGGCCATTATACTGCTACCTTTGTGCAGGTATGATGCGCACTACCCGATGTCTATAAATTAAATGATGTCCTGCTTGAAATTTGATTTCTTAAATACCTGAACAAACTAATTTAGATATATTTTATGGAAGCCATATCCTGTAGCAATTATTTGTCATCAAGAAATGAAGTGCAACATGGCACTTTAGGTACAAATGAGTGCAGTTGAAATATAAACACACAGCAGTGATTATTTAGCTTTTATCTGCTTACTTTCAGGGATCCCTCTTGAACATTTTGAGTGCAGTGTACAACAGAAAGAAAAGTTTCAAATCAGAGCTGTCCTTGTTCTGTTACCTTGAAATGTAAGGTTTAGTATAATTATAGGCATATATTGGAATATCATACTATCATAAATGTGTTGTTTTTAGCTCTACTGGCCACAGGCCAGTAGGGCTTATGCCATGGGCTTTTGTTCATCATCCGTTCATCCGTCCGTATGTCTGTCCATAAACTTTTTTTTGTACCGACTCTGAAACTCCTGGATGGATTTTCATGAAACTTTACAGGAATGTTGCCCATAATGTCTAGTTGATCCTAGCAAAAACTCACATTGATGAAAAATCCAAGATGGCCCCCAAAGTTAAAAATAGATTTTTAAAAAACAAGTTTGTAATGACTACTTCTAGAAAACAATAAGTGATATTGATAAGAGACTTTTTTTAAAATGATCAGCATGACATGATGTTGGTCCTTGTCGAAAATCATTCTGATTTGACGTTAAACATGGCTGCCGGTGGCCATCTTTGTTTACATAGAGTTATATCAACTACTCGTCTGAAACTACTGGATGGACTTTCATGAAACTTTACAGGAATGTTGCCCATAATGTGTATTTGATCCTAGCAAAAATTCACATTGATGTGGTATCCAAGACGGCCACCAAAGCTAAAAATAGATTTTTAAAAAACAAGTTTGTAGTGACTACTTCTTGAAAACTATAAGTGATATGGGACTTTTTTTAAAATGATCAGGATGACATGGTGTTGGTCTTCGTCGAAAGTCGCTTTGATTCGACTTTAAACACGGTGCCAGTGGCCATCTTTGTTTTTCATAGTTATATAGTAAAAAAATTGTAGTGACTACTTCTCTGAAACTACTAGACGGATTTTCATGAAACTTCACAGGAATGTTGCTCCTGATGTCTAATTGATCCTAGCAAAATTTTAGGTCAGCCGGAAATTCAAGATGGCCACCACGGAAACTATAAGTGATATTGATATGGGACTTTTCTAAAATGATCAGCATGACATGCTGTTGGTCCTTGTCGAAAACAATTTTGATGAGACGTTAAATATGGCTGCCAGCAGCCATCTTTGTTAACATAGAATTGTATAGTAAAAAATTGTCTTCTCCTTTGAAACTACTTAATGGATTTTCATGAAACTTCTCAAGAATATTGCTCAGGTCAGCCGGAAATTCAAGATGACCACCATGGCTAAAAATAGATTTTTGTGGCGACTACTTCTCAAAAACCATCAATGATATTGATTTGGAACCTTTACCAAAATGACTGGCTTGACATGTTGTTGGTCCTAATCAAAATTCATGTCAATTCGATGGCAAATATGGCCGCCAGCAGCCATCTTTGTTTACATAGAGTTATATAGGAAATACTTGTGGTGGATACTCCTCTGAAACTACTTGATGAATTTTCATGAAACTTTACAGAAATGTTTCTCTTGATGTCTAGTTGGTCCTAAGTAAAAAATTCAGGACTGTCGTAAATTCAAGATGGCCACCACAGCTAAAAATAGATTTTAAAAATAAAAGATTATGGCAACTAATTTTCAAAAAACATAAGTGGTATTGATTTGGAACCTTACTGGCATGACATGTAGTTCAGGTCTAAACAAAATTCTTTTGATTCGATGTCAACAGCCATCTTTGTTTACATAGAGTTATATAGGAACAAGAAAAGTCATAGTATACAATATTTACTTATAATGACGAAGAGCGGAAATAAGAATGAAAATTGTAGTAATATTTTATATTTGTTTTAATTCATTGCATTGGAAATACAGCATCATGTATGGTGTGTTTGTATAAAATTAATAGTGAGTTCTATTTGGTGTAGGAATGGCAGAGAACAAAATGGAAAAGTGAAATATATAAAGATGAAATGTTTTTATTTGAAACTAAACGTGCAATTTAAGTGATTGCTGTAACCAAGAAAGTGCTATATTCGCTATTTTTGAAAAAATGCGAGACATAGGTGCCGCTAATGTTGGCGGGCTCGACGGCGTCGACATATTGTATTATAACTTTTTTGTCCTTGGGGAGTAGAATGTTCAAATTTCATAAATAGCCTCCTATCCATTGTCCGTCTTAATGCCAATAACTTCCAGCCCTCCAACTGACCCTGGGTCTGAATCAAGGTTACTTCAATACATGTACCGCAAATATTGACGGTACATGTATTTAAGTAAACTTGACTCCGACCCAGGCTCAGTTGGAGGGCTGGAAGTTATTTGCATTAGGAAAGACAATTACCAGGAGGTTATATGTAAAATTTGAACATTCTACTCCCAATGACAAGAAAGTTACAATGCAATATGTTAGCGTTAATGTTTTGGTTAAGATTTTGGTTAAAGTTTTGGCTGAGGTTTTGGTTAAGGCTTTGGTTAAGGTTTGCGTTAAAGTTCTTATAACTTTGCAGTCCTTTGGAGTAGAGTGTTCAAAATTCATATATAACACCAAAGGTTATTGAACTTCTTATTACAGTATGTATCACCCTCCAACTGACCCTGTATCAAGGTCAATTGCCTCTTAAATACATGTACCATCTCCCGAAAAAAAATGTGTTAAAGTGCGTTAAATTTTTATAAATTTTTTGTTCTTTGGAGCAGAGTGTTCAAATGTCATATATAACCTTCTTGTCATTGTCTGTCTTAATGCCAAAAACTTCCAGCTCTCCAACTGACTATGGGTCGGAGTCGAGGTCGCTTAAATACATGTACCATCTTCAAAAACTGTGTTAAAATGTGCGTTAAATTATTTTACTTTTTTGTCCTATAGATTAGAGGGTTCAAATTTCATATATAACATCACTGGCATTGTTCCAGTATTATTCCAATAACTTTCACACTCAAACTGACCCTTTGTCAAGGTCAGTGGTCTCTTATATACATGTACTGTCTCCAGATTTCACAATTTATATACCATCTACAACTATAACTTAACATTCAATTAATTACCTTACACATGTAGACTGTTTTGGTAGGATTGCAAATTTATTAAAAATCCAGTCTATGGAATGGTAATGCCTGTCCATCCAACAATATTTGCATTTAACTCCATTGATGGAAAAATAAGAATGCTACCCTACTGAATGCTGACAACAGTGCTTGACCTCGTTAATAATTACTATAACCCTCGGTTTTGTCAAGATGACGATCGCTGGAAACATATATGTTGGACACGTCACTTTTTTTTTGTTAAAACCAACAATTCGCTATAGCTGAGTTCCGGCTAAATGTATTCTGGCTAAATGTATTCTTAAAAAATCAATTTTTTATATCTATACTATAAATAATGTTTCAATGCACAATTATATAAAAACACACTCTGAATATGTATTAATAATTACAATTTACATACAGTAATAATATGATGAATGACCATCAAATGTACATATTTTTAAGTTCATGCTGTACAAGAACAACATTTTTGATGTGAAAGAAATAAAAATTGTATGTACAACTCAGTGTGTCAGCTCCCTGCCAAGACTTGAACCTGAATCTCTTTTCTCGAAAGGAAAGCGTGTTTCCTTACACTACAGAGATCGCCCACACATCACAAAAAGAGTGTACAAAACTAGGCAAAATTAATAAACATTTAGATTATAACTTTTTCAAACTAAAACTATCACTGAAGGTTATTAGTACACTTGCAAATGCATACCCCACGACTACATGTATATGTGCACTTCCACTTCATACTGATGCTTCTCACAAAGTTTGGGGAAAATCTGTGTAGGAAATAGCATACAAAATAATTTTTCTGAGAAAAATATTCAAGGTGCCAGAACTCAGATTTAAAAACCACTGAACCAAAACCCAACTATGATGTGGTATCTCCATATGATGCAGATGCTTCTCACACAGTTTGTTAAAACCTCATCAGATGGTTATAGAGAAAAAGCGCATTTCCACTTCATACTGATGCTTCTCACAAAGTTTGGGGAAAGTCTGTATAATAGCATACAAAATAATTTTTCTGAGAAATATATTCAAAGGACCAGAACTCGCATCAAAAACCACCAGTGCTCACGCTGTCAATAGACATTACCGACGTTTGCCATTATTTTATCTTAAAGGGACACACGGCAATCTTGATTTTTTAAAAAATCGCGGCGTCCCGTTAGTTTTTCTCTTTATTTGGATTTGTTCAATCATTACAAATAATTGTTAGAATATTTCAAAGCAAATAATGTTTACATATTACTAACTTTTTATAATAGTGCATCAATAATATATTTAAATATTTGATGAAATAGTGAAGAAAATTGAAATCTCAATTTTTTATTTAATCATATGCAAGCAGTTTTAAAGTCAAAATGTCGCAGGGTAAATAAATTGAGGAGCAAATTTTAATGTTTGAATAAAACTCAAGATTGCCATGTGTCCCTTTAATGTCAATTATTTCAAAAAATTGTCGATAAAAAGTGGAGATTATTTTATTTTAAAAAAAGTATATAAAAATTTGTCTTGGGAAGTTGCTAATTTAACCTTTGTAAAATATACTAGATTAGGCCACTGGCAATAAAATGACCTAATAAACATCCTGTAATCTCTTCAGGCCTCCTTTGAAGTCATCACATGTTTGATAATTAGTGCTGTTATTTCGATAATTGGCATAATACAGCTACTTTCCTCAAATATGTGGCCCTGTATTTCCAATAATTTTTTTATTTAAATTAGAAATATTGAAATCAAAACAAACCAAATGCTTTTTCCATCTTTACCCTCTTCATTAGTCCAGTTTATCAACTGACCCCTGTGAAGCTTCTAAACTGATGGAATCACGTTTTCCCCAGACAGTAGTCTTATATTCTGACATTCTTTATCATTGATAAAATGCTAATCTGCATCTCCTAAATGTTTGGTTTGACATTGCCTAACAACCAATCAGGCAGTTGGGACTCAAATGTCATTGACCCATAAACTGGCACAAGTATACTGATGTTAATGCTAAAGTGATGTAACCGGAGTCTGTTTGATCTTGGAATGAGGTATTGTTATTAAACTTGCTGGGTAGGTAGCTTATATGGAGAGGAAGGTTGGGATTGCAATTGGGGGTCACTGGATTCAAGGTCAAGGTCATTGTTACTAAAAATGGAAAAATGGTTTCCGCTCAATAACTTTTGTTAGGAGGGAGGTATTGCAAAGAAACTAACACAGGATTTTCACCAAACTTCAAAATTCCGAAAGTTCTGTAATTTGTTATAAGTATAAAAAACCTATTAGATTATTTTCAACCACAACAAAATAGTTTCTGACCTTGATATAGTAAATAACACTCCTAAGGAATGTGAAAATTTTGCTATGCTTCAGCAGGTCATGTCATCACTGGTAATTTTGATGTTGTTGATAAACTATTCGGCATCTGTTTTCGAAAGGTCCTAATAGTCTAGTAATTATAGGTTTTAAGGTCAAACAAATTCCAACAGAAAGTATTTTAGGATTTTTAAAATCACTGTCATTTAATGAGTTTCAAAAAAAAAAGTCCTCAAAATAAAGATGGTGGGAAATACTCAATTTTGGGGTAAAAGTTGCATTTTTAAGAGGAAATCTCCGGAAACTGGAATAATTTTATAAAAAATCATTTGAGCAAATTAGAATTTTCTAACAGTGCGGAAATGCTCTTCCAAATACATCTCCATGTAAATCACGGTTTTATAGATGGATATTGGGTTAATAATATGAGATTTTGGGGCAAAACTTGGAAAAAATGAATAAAATCGTTGATTTCTGTAATACATTTGGTGTTACTAGGCTATAAATTTAAAAAAAACACTAAATGAGTTGTGAAAACTTAGTTTCTTACTGTTTTGCACAGAGAAAGGTACATAGATGTGCCAGAAAAAAGCCCTTTAGCATACGACGATATAAATTAGTTCATTTTTGGGTCTAAAAATGTGTTTTTCGTAAAAAATCGCTGAAAAGAGGAATCATTTTGTAATAAAATGTTTGAACATAAACTTATCTAATGGAAGTGATAAAATGGTGCACAGTTATATATACAAATGTTTCATTGTATCGTAAGTAAATATGAAAGTTCACATTGTGAGATTTTGGGGCAAAATGTTGAAAAAATTAATAAAATCGTTGATTTCTATAATACAGTCGTGGTACAGGCCTTTAAGCTAAAGAAGTAGGGAAATGAATTATAAAATGATAATCTATAATAGTTTTCCATAGAGCAAGATGCAAGGATGTGCCCCAAAAAAAAAAGTCATCAGGCGTATACTGTTGAAAAATGCATTATGTTCGGGTGGCAAAATGTTTTTTCATAAAAAAAATGTCGTAAACAGGAATCATTGTTAAGATGTATTTTGGATATTCATAATCTACTTGAAATGATATTATCCTATATATGCATATATCCAAATGTTTTATAGTATCAAACATTTAGTTAGATGCTCAATTTTAAGGTCTGTAGCAAACAAAAGGTCCGTTGAATAAATGTCTAGTTACAATGGTTACGACCATGGATCATGTTTACATCATTTGGAAATTTTATATATAAAATAATGAAGGAAAAACATGATGTAATTACATATGTATTTATAACCTTTTGATACACATATTGTATACACTTCATTGAATATGTGGTGGAAATATTGTTCAAGCAATCATTACAACAGGGTTTGTATTCATTTAAATAGCATATATGGTAACTTATATTAAAATGGTGCAATATGTTTTATATTTAGGTGTGATAATTACATTTTAATGAAAAAGATCACCGGAAACTGTATGATAAGTTTTAAAAACACGTTCAAAGTAACTATATGAAATTCAATTTTGAAATTTTGCGCAATACTCATGTCGAAGTTGTAGCAGCTTTTGTTCACATCACCTAATATTATTACTTGTTTATGTAAGAAAAGAGTGATCAAATAACTAAAAATTTAATTTAAATGAATCTCAGTTTCTATAGAATTCACAGAGCTTACATTTTGGCACTGCATACATGAGATTCCATGCTTTCTACAAAATCCTATTACACATTCAATGCTATAAATGTACATTCTGACTACATTGTTTTGGTTGTTCATAATGTATATAACCTTTCATTAACATGCAATGCCCACGCTTCCGAGAAGCAATTATTTGTTGAAAACACCAAGGTATAGATGTTATTTAAAAGATGATGATTGTGATGGAAGACTAGTGTGTTACTAGTGCAATAATCCATAGATTTAGCTAACTATCATACATTCCTTGTACGAAAATGTTTGGTACAAACTTTGCACAACTGGTGGTTTCAGCTGTAGCACTAATATTACTACACTTGTAAAACATCAAATCCATCACTATTATTATTTTCCAAAATAACTTGTTTGTACATTAATATAAAATTTGTGTTTTGGACTAAACGCCTCACACTCTATAAAAATCTATATACATGTATACTCACCGTCATAAGAAAGTATCCACTTCTAAATATTGATATATAAATACCATGAGAACCATAATAATCACAATGTTTCGTATTATTATATTAGATACAACATTTACAAACTTGTTTTAATATGAAATATGAACATTCAATAAAAAATAAAATGTTTAAATCGATACTCGCCGTCATAAGAAAGTATCCACTCTATACTCGCCGTCATAAGAAAGTATCCACTTCTAAATATTGATATACAAATACCATGAGAACCAATAATCACAATTTTTCGTATTATTATATTAGATACAACATTTACAAACATGTTTTTATATGAAATATGAACATTCAATGAAGAATAAAATGTTTAAATCGATTCTAAAGCGCAACAGGCGGAAAACAAAAGTCACAGACCTAATAACGTTACGTGGACGAGATACTCCAGCCAGTTGTTTTGCCGTTCCTTGCTAACCACCCTAACGTTACACTGTACCAACAGGATAACGCCAGGCCACACTCAGCAAGATTGACCACCGACTTCTTGGTGGCCAATAACGTCAATGTGCTACCCTGGCCTGCTTTTTCACCGGACCTTGGTCCGATAGAGCACTTAAGCTGTAACGTTATTAGGTCTGTGACTTCTGTTTTTCGCCTGTTGCGCTTTAGAATCGATTTAAACATTTTATTCTTTATTGAATGTTCATATTTCATATTAAAACATGTTTGTAAATGTTGTATCTAATATAATAATACGAAACATTGTGATTATTGGTTCTCATGGTATTTGTATATTAATATTTAGAAGTGGATACTTTCTTATGACGGCGAGTATATTTACATATGTATACAAGCTTGGTTACAAACAAGAGGCCTTGCTAACCTAGTGGATATGGCCTTGGAGCCACAGGCCTCTGCCCCAATTAGTTCGCTCCCGAGGCATGCATGATTGGAAACTTCATCCTACATCTCAAATACTCTGCCCCGCATGGGTTCGCTCCTTTACGGAGGCATGTCTGATGGGAACCTCCACCCTTCATGGCATCTCCATCTGAAATTGCATTCCCAATATAACCTAATATGAGTGTTAACCCCATTTCATTCAGGGTTACAAATACAAATAGCATCTGTGACATGCAAATTATTGATACACTCAATTACTGTTCTACTAAATTGAAAATGTTATATTTTACGCATAACAAAACAGTTCATAGCATCACAGGGGTTAGGACGTTTATTCCAACATGCAGCCTTTTATCCATTACAAAAAAAGTAAAAATATATTTTACTCTAGACACATGAAAATCTTCTAGTCCACTATCCCTATCAATTACAAAAAATATCAATGTTTGAATATACTTGTTTTCAACATGTCCGAAATGTGAGTATCTAATTCAATCTGGAAATAATGAATCTGGGCGAGTACATATATAAGGCAAAATTTCATAACTTCCAAAATATTGTTTCTACTGCTCAAATGATTTTTGAAAATCGGTTCATGTATATTTTGCATTTTTTCCACCCGAATCATAAAGCCTCGTATGTGTGTGAACATTTCTGACACAGTAGTGCACATGCGCAAAACTTATAATGCACCAAACTGATACAAGAAAATGTTCTTTCTACATTTTTTTAGTTTATAACCAAGTACTTTGTGTATGAAAAGGGTGATTCTATGCAATTGTTAAGCAAGTCGTCAAAAAAAATCACGGTTTGAGCATTCTTCTTAATTTCAAATACAATGAAAAACTTTGGTATAATTATGTACATTGAATAGTGAAACATTTTGTGACATCATTGTATTTTTTGTTTAAGCTAAAACGGTTTTAAAAACAATTATGGTTTTCAGCAAATGATGATGAAAATTGCATTGTTTCGCAAAAAAAAAGCATTCCCATTCATCATACCCTTGGATACTGACACATCGTTGCTCATTGCTTTGTGGGAAACCGTTAGAAATGATCTCTTAGCATTCGCAACAGCTCGATAAATTCCATAGAATCATATTTAGAATTTATGTAGAAGGAATCCATACTGGCTATGTCATACTAATATGGCGGCGCCATAGACCCCAGCAGATTCCCTCCAAAAGCCATTAAAAGTCAAACCCAAAATTATCATCAGTTTTACAATGTCATCTATATATATTTTATTTACATGGAATCGCTGATATAACCTTCATCTTTATTGTAGTAAACAAACATGCAATGCAGATCTTACATTTTACACGTGTGGCTAATGGCCATACTGTTTAGAATACAGCAACAGTGAACTGATTTCTGTCCCGTTGACTTCCGGATAACACAATGTTAAGATTTTCATCGAAACACATAGATGTGATTCCAAATGTAGACCGAGTATTTTTTACAAATGTCTCTTTTAGTTCATACATACTTCATTATTAAAGCACAGTAATTTGATTGTATCACAAAAACATTGGTGTTTTTTCTCCATTTCTGTTCCACGTTTTCACCCTGACCTCACAATTTTAGCATCTTATTCACTTCTGAAGTTCTGATTTTATCAAACATATGTAATGTACGTTTTATACACCATTTTTCACTTCAATTATTTTTCAGTGATTTTTGAAGAAGGACAATTGTTTTAATTTAATTAGCGTCTTATTGATCTCTGATTCCGTGTTTCACATGAAGATGGGTTTGGAAGAAGATTTCCTCACTTTAAAATGAATATAATATGCTGTATTTTCAAGTCAAAATAAAATACCTTCCATCATTTTTCTTAAAAGCATTTGAAGCAAACTATTAAGGGTGTAAATATTGAATGAACAATATATGTATTAGATAGTTAAAAAACATGTTTATGAACTTTTTTATAGCAATAAATTTAATAATTTGACTTATCGTCGTAAGACGTTCCATAAAACGGGCCACTGTACTCGTAACGAATGTATTACAGAAATCAACGACTTTATTCATTTTTAGCTCTACTGATCAGAGATCAGCAGAGCTTATGCCGTGGTGCGGCGTCCGTCGTCCGTCCGTCCGTCCGTCTGTCCGTCCGTTAACTTTTATTTGTAGCGACTACTCCTCTGAAACTACTGGATGGATATTCATAAAACTTTACAGAAATGTTGCCCATGAAGTCTAGTTGATCCTAGCAAAAATTCATGTTGATGTGAAATCCAAGATGGCCGCCAAAGCTAAAAATAGATTTTTTAAATTTAAGTTTGTAGCGACTACTTCTTGAAAACTATAAGTGATATTGATATGGGACTTTTTCTAAAATGATCAGCATGACATGATGTTGGTCCTTGTCGAAAATCGTTTTGATTTGACGTTAAACATGGCTGCCAGCGGCCATCTTTGTTTACATAGAGTTATATAATGAAAACTTGTAGCGACTACTCCTCTGAAACTACTCGGCGTATTTTCATGAAACTTTACAGGAATGTTGCTCTTAATGTCTAATTGATCCTAGCAAAATTTCAGATCGGCCAGAAATTCAAGATGGCTGCCACAGTTAAAAATAGATTTTTAAAAAATAAGTTTGTAGCGACTACTTCTTGAAAACTATAAGTGATATTGATATGGGACTTTTTCTAAAATGATCAGCATGACATGATGGTTATCCGAGTCGAACATTATTTTGATTCGACATTAAACATGGCTGCCAGTGGCCATCTTTGTTTACATAGAGTTATATAATGAAAACTTGTAGCGACTACTCATCTGAAACTACTTGACTGATTTTCATGAAACTTCACAGAAATGTTGCTCTTGATGTCTAATTGATCCTAGCAAAATTTCAGGTCGGCCGGAAATTCAAGATGGCCGCCATGGCTAAAAATAGATTTTCAAAATGCAAGTTTGTAGCGACTCCTTCATGAAAACTATAAGTGATATTGATATGGGACTTTTTCTAAAATGATCAGCATGACATGATGGTTATTCAAGTCGAACATTATTTTGATTTGACGTTAAACATGGCTGTCAGTGGCCATCTTTGTTTACATAGAGTTATATTATGAAAACTTGTAGCGACTACTCCTCTGAAACTACTTGACGGATTTTCATGAAACTTCACAGGAATGTTGCTCTTGATGTCTAATTGATCCTAGCAAAATTTCAGGTCGGCCGGAAATTCAAGATGGCCACCACGGCTAAAAATAGATTTTCAAAAACCCAGTTTGTAGCGACTACTTCCTGAAATCAAAATCAATCAGTAGAGCTTCAAGGTCATTGACCTCTTGTTTTTTCAACATTTTGCCCCAAAATCTCATAATGTGAACTTTCACATTAACTTACGATACAATGAAACATTTGTATATATAATTTTATCACTTCCATTATATTAGTTTATGTTCAAACATCTTATTACAAAATGACTCCTGTTTTCAGCGATTTTTTTTATGAAAAACACATTTTTAGACCCAAAAATAAAGTATTTCAGATCGTCGTATTCAAAAGGACTTTTTTCTGGGACATCTCTGTACCTTTCTCTGAGAAACTAATTGTTTATAGCTCATTTAGTATTTTTTTCATTTATAGCCAAGTAACACCAAATGTATTACAGAAATCAACAATTTTATTAATTTTTTCCAAGTTTTGCCCCAAAATCTCATATTATTAACCTCATATCCATCTATAAAACCTTGATTTACATAGAGAAGAGCATTTCCGCACTATTAAAGACATCACACCAGCCTAATCCATCTTATAGAAATAGTGGGGGCATAATTATGATTGTTTTTTTTCATGCATTGTGACAAGTACGAGAATTTCATGCAAAATTGGAGATTGATATGTACCGTTATATTATGAGGCCCCGACAAACAATTCTAAATCCGATTTAATTATTTCTAAATTTTATGTGTAACAGTACCGGCATGATTTAATTTCAATATTTTTAGTACTGATTTTGGTTAAGTTTAAGACAACATACATTATATTGTTAATTTAATAATAATTATGTGTAAACTTACATTAATTGGGTCTTCTAAAACGGTCTCCAAATCAACAGTAAAATGAACATTTATCAATTGTAAGAAACATTGCACGTTGTAGTCTTATATAAAATTATGTTAGGGCCTCACTAAATATTTTCCACAGTAGAGGATTAACAAGTTCGTGATCGTCTCTAGCTGTAAAATGTCCGTGATCTTTTGATTCTGGTGTGATGTCTTTAAATGATTCTTATTTGCTCAATAATATTTCCGGAGATTTTCTCTTAAAAACGCAGCTTTTACCTCCAAGTTTAGCATTTCCCACCATCTTTATCTTAAAGACTTTTTTTCTGAAACTCATTACATGTCAGTGATTCTAAAAATCCTAAAATACTTTCTGTTGGAATTTGTTTGACCTTGACTCTTATTTTCGGCTATAATTACTGGCCTATAAGTATAGATTACCTTCTACTATCAATTCTAATGCCTGTCGTGCTCAGATCGCCGGATTTAAGTATAAAATGGTGTCGTAGAGAACATGCGGACCCAAACTCTCTTTCTCTTTGGAAAAAGTCATTAAAATTATAGATACACATATTAACTTTTATAATGCTTACCCCTATTTACTTCCTCCGAGACCTAGGTTTTCCTTTTGTAATTTAAAATCGGGAATTCAAGAATTTCATAATAAATTTGTTTTAGTTCCTGCTGATAAAGCAGCTAATAATGTAATTATTGTTTGACGCCTACATTACGTCAGTGTTTAATCTCAGGAACTCGGTAGCACTAATTCATATACTCCAGTTCAATCTACTGAGGATGATGTTGTTTCCACACATATCACTCGGTGCACTACTTTCAAGGCTGCACTAGACGAAAAGCAGAACAAACTGACAACTATGTACTGGATTTCTAAATTACATAAAAATCGTTATAAGGCTAGCTTTATTTCGAATTCTAGTGCCTGCACCACCACAAACATCTCCAAACTTTTAACTTCTTGTCTTACTGCCGTTAAAGATCACACATTAAACAATATTGTGCTAAAACTTATGGAAACTCTGGGATTAATTTGTTTTGATCTATTAAAAATTCAGGAGATGTTCTTGATAAAAATGTGCAATAAACATCAAGTTTTATTTATAAGCACTTGCGACTTTTCTACACTATATACAACCTTACCACATCACCTTATCAAAGACAAGATTATTGCTCTTATTCAAAAAACATTCACTAGAGAAAATACTACATTTTGGGCCTGTAACAATATTAAAGCGTTTTTTACTAACGGCAGTTTAGACAATTACACTATATGGACTTGCCAAGAAGTTTGTGAAGCACTCATCTTCCTATTTGATAATATTTTCATCAGGTATGGAACGACCATTTATAGACAAATTCTTGGTAGCCCTATCGGTACATTAACTGTGCACTCCTTGTCGCAGATTTGTTTCTATATTGCTATGAAAGAGATTTCATGTTGAGTCTTTCACCAGATACGTGACGTGACGTGCAATCTACATAGCTATATACAGTACAGATTTACACACTACTGGAGATACTCCAGCATTTGTCTCGGTACAAACCCGACGTGTAAAATGCATATTCCTCGGAATATATGACACATTCGTGTCTTATTTTGCTAACATATTTGTTATGAGAACATAGTTACTCACATTTGGAGATACTCCAAATTTTGTCTCGGTACCAACCCGACGAATAACTATAAATAGTGTTTTCTTCGGAATACATGCTACCTATAAGACACATTTAAGACGGTACCAACCCAGTCGTGTCTGAACATCGTGCTGCATGTTCTTTAAAAGACAATACATTCGGTACCTACCCGATTTGTCTTACAGTACTATTGTACTTTAAAATAGCAGTTCTCAATAAGAACCACACATATATAAAGTAGTGAATATGTATTACTAACTAACTCAGACAGATTGAATACACTATACATACTTAATTGGTTAATCACAGTGTACCGATATAAACCTCATTACATCAGTAAATGAGAGAATTTACGTATTAAATAGAAATCGTTTAGGATTGCATGTTGCAACTGAAGAAGGTTTCAAGACCGAAAGCGCTCTTGCAGTTCGGATTATTGTCTATCCGAGTGGAATCAGAGACGATTTCTGTGCTTGGGCTATTAACACAAGTGACACATATATAGTGTGTCTATAACGTACGTGTTACATAGAAAAAGTGTGTATACATAATATACACATACACACATTAAAGAACTGTTAAACTATTTGACAGGTTACTTAACACTAAAGCAACCATACATGGTTATATAATAACTATACTATACTGTCCATAATTATACAGGGTAGTAAGTAACCTTAATCAACTGTTGTTGGTGATAAAACAATCACAAACACATTGTACCACCTTTGTGTACAATATGAATAAGAACAACAACAAACGCAAAACCCTGGGGGTGAGAAAATCCCCCGTGCGTAGTGTGCTAACTGGGCATGCCGCTACCACGAGGCAATCTGGAATCTCGTCCGTGGTCAGACACTCGTACCACCCCTATTCAAACAGAATGTCCGTTGATAATTAGCGATGCCAGGAGACCCGGGAATAGGATTTGAGGAAGTTTTTTAAGCTCGTGGATTAAGGCAAGTAATAGCAATTGTAATGTTGTCCTAAGTATAATGGACAAATACTAAAATTGAAATAAATGTAGCATGTATGTATTTTGTATTGCAGGTGTTTATTGGACTTCTCCACAAAAGCATTTAACTTTTACCACTGTATTTCATCTGGGGAGACTGAATATGACTTCAGGTGAGTAAGACTATTATATATGAGAAGGACATGGGGTGGAGTGGAGATGGGGCACTCTATGCATTCCAGTCATTAACTGGCTAAATGTGATCACAGGTTGTGGTGACCAAATGGATTGGGAGACTTCGCTTTTGTACTGTCAGTATGTTACAAACTTTGTCCCGACTTGTTCTCCTGAACACCTGAACCGATTTCAACCAAACTTGGTAGGGATGATTAGTACCAAGCCTTGTTGTGCATACCATTGTTTTTGGCGAGTTATGGCCCCTTATATGCAAACTTTGTCCGGACTAGTTTTCCTGAAGCCCTTGCCAGATTTCAACCAAGAGTGCATGGTAGGAATGATTAGTACCATAAGCCTAGTTGTGCATATCGTCATGGTGTTCAATTTTTAAGCTCATCTGAGCCGAAGGCTTAAAGGTGAGCTATTGGAATCACTCTTCATCCATCGTCCGTCCATCTGTCCGTCCGCCCATCCATCTGTCCGTCCGTTGTTAAATTTTACTTCAAATGACTTCTTCTCAAAAACTGAATGGCCAATTTGACTAAATTTCACATGGATGATACTGAGGTCAGTACTGTTCAAAGTTGAACAAATTAGGTCATGTGACGTCCAAAATGGCTGACATTATATATATATGGGCAAAACCTTAAAAAATCTTCTCAAGAACCACTGAACAGATTTCGACAGTTTTTCTTTATTAATGGTTGCCAACCCATAGCGTTAAGGGTAAAATGTAACAAGTAAAACCAGCAACAACTATTATTATAATATAATCAACAAAATTTATTCAAATACTACAATGAAAGATATTCACTTACAGAAAATACATAAAATGGATCAAGTATTTCTTTAAAATCCAATATATGAATAAAGTCCAAATAATATTGGCAAGTGTCCCTTTAATCTTGATTGTCAAGTGTCCCTTTAATAAAATTTGTCAAGTGTCCCTTTAATCCAATTTCACTTCAACTATTTTTTTCTTCTACCATATATTTAACCAAAATATTCTTAATGTCAGATTTTCTCATAGAACTTCTTTTAATTCATAAGTTTGGGCAAGCAAGAGCAAGTCATCCTAAAATATTCAGTTAATCAAACTCCTCCTGGGTAGGTGAAGCAACAATTTTTTTCAAGATCAAGCACAATTTCGATTGCTGCCGGTTTAACTTTTATAATTTTCAAAATGTACGAGTAGTTTTGTACTTTTATTATTTTTTATTATTTTATTATTAATATTGCCGAAAATAATTTATTAATGATAAAAGCATGCGAAAATGTCCGTCGTCCGTCCGTCCGTAAACTTTTTTTTGTAGCGACTACTTCTTGGAAACTACTAAATGGATTTTCATAAAACTTTACAGAAATGTTGCCCATGAAGTCTAGTTGATCCTAGCAAAAATTCATGTTGATGTGAAATCCAAGATGGTTGCCAAATCTAAAAATAGGTTTTTAAAAAACAAGTTTGTAGCGACTACTTCTTGAAAACTCTGAGTGATATTGATATGGGACTTTTTCTAAAATGATCAACATGACATGATGGTTATCCGAGTCGAACATTATTTTGATTCGACGGTAAACATGGCTGCCAGTGGCCATCTTTGTTTACATAGAGTTATATAATGAAAACTTGTAGCGACTACTCCTCTGAAACTTTTTGACGGATTTTCATGAAACTTCACACGAATGTTGCTCTTGATGTCTTATTGATCCTAGCAAAATTTCAGGTCGGCGGGAAATTCAAGATGGCCGCCATGGCTAAAAATAGATTTTCAAAATACAAGTTTGTAGCGACTACTGCTTGAAAACTATAAGAGATATTGATATGGGACTTTTTCTAAAATGATCAGCATGACATGATGTTGGTCCTTGTCAAAAATCGTTTTGATTCGATGTTAAACATGGCTGTCAGCGGCCATCTTTGTTTACATAGAGTTAATTAATGAAAACTTGTAGCGACTACTTCTCTGAAACTACTTGACGGATTTTCATGAAACTTCACAGGAATGTTGCTCTTGGTGTCTAATTGATCCTAGCAAAATTTCAGGTCGGCCGAAAATTCAAGATGGCCACCACGGCTAAAAATAATTTTTCGAAAAACAAGTCTGTAGCGACTACTTCCTGAAATCAAAATCAATCAGTAGAGCTTGAAGGTCATTGACCTCTTGTTTTTACATATATTTGTGTTGTTTTGGTAATTTCTTACACATAGCTTCTTACACATATATGTTGCCACCTCCACCCCACTCCCAATGTCTTACACATAGCTTCTTAAACATATATGTTGCCGCCTCCTACACCCTCCCACACACCACAAACTACTCCCCCCTCCCCCCCCCCCCACACACACACACTCTAAACTTATTTTTTTTACATGTTTCTGTCTCTTTTTTTTTTTTTTTTTTTTTACATATTTCTGTGTTGTTTTTGTCAATTCATACACATAGCTACCTTGCCACCCTCCCCTTCCCCACTCCCCCCAATCTAATTTTTTTTATTTCTTTTATTTAGTTTTACCATATTTTTGTGTTGTTTTGGTCAATTCTTACATAGCTTCTTACACATATATGTTGCCCTCCCCACCCCTCGCCTCTACCCCATCAACACTCAAACTCAATTTTTTTTTTTTTTTTTTTTTTACTTTTTTTTTTTGTGTTGTTTTGGTGAATTCTTACATAGCTTCTTAAACATATATGTTGCCCTCACCACCACCACTCCCCACACCATCCACCCCCGCCTCTCTTCCACTCCCACTCAAAACTCGATTTTTTTAAAAAAAAAATATTACATATTTCTGTGTAGTTTTGGTCAATTCTTACACATGTTGTGCTCCCAACCCCACCCCACATTGTTGTAACCTTGTTTTCTGATGGTATATACTAGCTATAAATTTATTATTCTCTGAAAAATCGAATAGTCGAGCTGCGCTGTTCCCCGACAGCTCTTGTTAATTTAGTCTTTTGACTGTTACTTGTGATATGCAGGCTTCATAACCGCTGCTCCAAACTAAATTCCATTATGTTTATTTTGCTCTTCGGGGCATTTAATTTTATTAGATACTGGGACCATACGCCGTACGACATGGGGAAGAAAGATACTCCATGTCCACCGCCATATGCATGGGATGGTTAAAATTTTGTACTATTGATTTTATTAATATTGAGTTCTGCTCAACCCAGGGCTAGAGGGCGTGAGCGGTAGCTAGCATATTTCACTACCGCTCATGAACAGTCTCAATCAAACCGAGACTGCAATATTTCATATGTGTCGTTTTCGGCCGTTTCCAAAGGTCCATTTATCATACTCTCTTTTACATAGACTTGCATAGGGAAAAACTTAAAAAACTTTTTCTCTGAAACCACAAGGCACACAGCTCTCATATATTACATGTAGCCCTGGGGTCACATTTGGCCCTGCCCCAAGTGTTACACTTTAGCACCTTCATTTTGTATTTGACCTTTTCCAAACTTTTTCAGTGTCTTTATATCTACTTGTCCGAGCTTTCTTTGATATAAAAACACTGGCAAAGTTTCGTAAAGATCCGATTAATATTGAAGGCCCTAGAATGTTCACAAGGCAGAAAATAGCATTTTTCAGAAAAACAAGGGCCATAACTCCGGTGTTACTGATCCGATTTGGCTGGTTTTCAAACTTGTCCGAGCTTTCATTGATATTAAAAATCTTTGCAAGTTTGGTAAAGATCAAATAAAAAATGAAGGTGCTAGAGTGTTCACAGGGCTTAATATGGCATTTTTCAGCAAAACAAGGGCCATAACTCCGGTGAAACTAACCCGATCAAGCTGGTTTTCGCACTTTTCCGAGCTTTGATTGATATAAAGACACTGTCAAAGTTTCGTAAAGATCAGGTTAATAATGAAGGCCCTAGAGTGTTCACAAGGCAAAAGTTAACGGACGACAGACGGACGGGCGATGGACGGACGACGGACAACTCTTCATCCCTTAATAGCTATATAAAAAACCCTGATAAGGTTCTTTTTTCCTTAATTTTTCTTTTATTTATCCATTGCATCATATAACAAAAACAATATTATTGTCTTTTACAGTTTTATGATCGCACCGCGAATCACGTCAAAAACCGTACTTGGTCCCGCAAATAAAACCAAAACAGGTGCGCGTTCCCGGTGTTATTTAGCAGCTTGCATTTGTGAATGAGCATTCATGGTTAAGCGTTTTGTATGATACAGACTTGCTAAAATAGAAAAAGATTACAGCAATTCATCGAAAAATAAGAATATTAAAAGGAAATCACCATTCAAACTATTAATATTCGGGTGATCTTTCTTCTTCTGTCCAACGTGACAAATTTGCGTGACCACTCAATGTCAGTATGAAAGCTGTATTTGGATTGGTTTAAATTATGCAATCAACCAATGAAATGCGCGCTTTCAAATTGATGAACTTAATCAAGGGAGAGAATTTTTTGATTTTCAACAAATACGTTAAACACAATAAAACACGACTTCCGGTTGGTTTTTAGTTTGAAAAGATTGTCACGAGATTTTCCGGGCGGCGTTCAAATTTATTCAAATACTACAATGCAAAATATTCACTTACAGAAAATACATAAAAGTATTTTAGCTCCTTATGGGATAACGAGTTGTCCATCGTCCGTCCGTCGTCCGTTAACTTTTGCCTTGTGAACACTCTAGGGCCTTCATTATTAATCCGATCTTTACGAAACTTTGTCTTTATATCTATGAAAGCTCGCACATGATCAAAAACCAGCCAGATCGGATCAGTTTCACCGGAATAATGGCCCATATTTTGCTGAAAAATGCAATATTAAGCCTTGTGAACACTCTAGCACCTTCATTTATTATTTGATCTTTACCAAACTTGCACATATTGTTATTATCAATAAAAGCTCGGACAAGTTTGAAAACCAGCTAGATCGGACCATTAACAGGAGAGTTATTGCCCTTGATTTAGTTAAAAATGCTATATTTTACCTCGTAAAGATGATAGGGCCTTTATCTTCCATGCGATCTTTACGAAATTTTACCAGATTGTTAATATCAATGTAAGCTCGGACAAATTCAAAAACCAGCCAGATCGGACCATTAACAGTGGAGTTATGGCCCTTGATTTAGTTAAAATTGCTATAGTTTGCCTCGTTAATTCGATAGGGCCTTCATCTTTCATCCAATCTTTACGAAACTTTACCAGATTGTTTATATCAATGAAAGCTCTGACAAATTCAAAAACCAGCCAGATCGGACCATTAACAGTGGAGTTATGGCCCTTGATTTAGTTAAAATTGCTATAGTTTGCCTCGTTAATTCGATAGGGCCTTCATCTTTCATCCAATCTTTACGAAACTTTACCAGATTGTTTATATCAATGAAAGCTCTGACAGGATCGAAAAACAGCCAGATCTCACCAGTAACAGCGGAGTTATGGCCCTTAGTTAAAAATGCTATATTTTGCCTCGTTAAGATGATAGGGCTTTCATTTTTCATGCGATCTCTACGAAACTTTACCAGGCAGTTAATATCAATGACAGCTCAGACAAGTTCGAAAACCATCTAGATCGGACCAGTAACAGTGGAGTTATGGCCCTTGATTTAGTTAAAAATCCTATATTTTGCCTTGTTAAGACGATAGGGCCTTCATCTTTTATCCAATCTTTACGAAACTTTACCAGATTGTTAATATCAATGAAAGCTCGGACAAGTTCGAAAACCATCCAGATTGGACTATTTACATTGGAGTCATGGCCCTTGATTTTCTGAAATTGCTATATCTTGGCCTCATTAAGACGAAAGGGCTTTCATTCGGCCAGATTTCATTGAAACTTTGCAGGGATGATCAGTATCAAGCATAGTTGTACATAGTCACCGTGTTCCAGTTGAATGATTTTGGTGGAGTTATAGCCCTTTAAAGTTTTAATGCACAAACTTTGTTCTGATTAGTTCTCCTGAACCCCTGGCCGGATTAAACGAAACTCTTTAGGGATGATCAATTCCATGTGTAGTTGTACAAATCATCGACGTGTTCCGGTTGAATGATTTTTGGCGGAGTTATGGCCCTTTAACGGTTTTAATACACAAACTTTGTTCTGACTAGTTCTCCTGAACCCCTGGCCGGATTTAAACAAAACTTTTTAGGGATGATCGATTCCATGTGTAGTTGTGCAAATCATTGCCATGTTCCGGTTGAATGATTTTTGGCAGAATTATGGTCCTTTAAAGGTTTTGTTACACAAACTTTGTCTGATCTACTTCTCCTGAACCCCTCGCCAGATTTCAATGAAACTTTGCAGGGATGATCAGCACCAAGCCTAGTTGTGTTTGTCATCGTCGCGTTCCGGTTTACAGATATTTGGCAGAGTTAAGGCCCTTTAAAGGATTTTGATACCACAATTTTTTTCTTCCTGAACCCCTGGCTGGATATAGACGAAACTTGACAAGGATGATCAGTATCAAGCCTAGTTGCGCATATCATTGCCATATTTAGGTTTTGATTTTTGGCAGAGTTATGGCACTTTAAATGTTTTAATACACAAACTTTGTCCAGATTAGTCTCTTCTGAACACTTTGCCAGATTTCAGCAAATCTTGGCGGGGATGATCAGTACTAAGCCTAGTTGCACCTGTGCCATGTTCTGGTTGAATGAATTTTGGCAGAGTTATGAGCCTTTAAAGGTTTTAATACACTAACTTTGTCTAGACTAATTTCCTGAACCTCTGGCTGGATTTCAACAAAACTTTGCAGGGATGATCAGTACCAAGCCTAGTTGCTTATGTCATCACCATGTTACGGATTAATGACTTTTGAAAGACTTATGGCCCCTTATACATAAACTTTATCTTGAGCCAGTAGAGCATCCACAGGCCCTCTTGGGCCTCTTGTTTTTTAACCTATTTAAGTGGGGCCAAAATTCAGCCTCTTCCCAATTGCAAAAAAACTCCTTATTTTCCCAATCCTGGCAGGGTGGCCACAGACTCTGGAAAACAGGGAAAAGGGTGATAAAAAATTCTCTGCAGGGACAAATCAGGGAATTTGAAAATTTGCAAATAATCAGGGAATTATCAGGGAATTTTATAAAGATTGGAGAGAACAAATCTTGGCTACTGGTAGCTTCTCTTCTTGACTTTATTAAAAAGCTGTATTTCTTCAAACTGTTAGCAATATACTAATAAAGCAATTTACAATTATGTATCTATAGCTTAATGTTAATCCATATATGATGGTTTAACAATACAACAATTGGTGCCAAGGTTACCTGCATGTTCTGTTTCTATCCTGGTCAAAAATATTCAGCACTTTACTTACATGTACCACCAGTACATGTTTTATCTTGCCTTGCTATAGCTACAGTGTCTAAAAAAATCTACCATCATTTTTAAAGTTTTGACATTATCCCAAACACCTTACAAAAACTCTTTTTGAGAGAGAATTCTTTTTAACTGGTAGTTTTTTGAAGGTGTTTGAGATAATGTGAAAACTAAAAATGATATTGGGGTTTTAGACTCTAAAGCTATGAGAGAAGCAAGGGGAGTTAAACATGCACTGGTTACAAGTAAAATGCTGAATTTCTTGACCTAGCTGTGAACACTGTTGATGCACAATGGCCTTGGTGCCAATTGTTTAATTGTTAAACCATGGTTGCCATGGTGTAACCATTGTCAGCTGTGGTCAGTTTTCGCCTTCTGCTATACATGTTGCTTTTTGCTTTATAATCTTCCATCTATGCATATGACTATTAGCTTAATGTTTTTGTAACTGCTTCATGTATCGGGTATGTTAGTGCTGAAATTAGGCATTCTCTTGCATGTATAGATGTCTGCTAGCAAAGGCTAGAAAGTGTTTCAGTCTTCTTTTCACATTGCTTACTTGCTTTATTTTAATAAGAGACTTGTAACATTACCTTCAAAGTAAAACTCTTGTTAATTTGAATGATGGCTTGTGTAGGCAGTTGAAAATGTTTGAGCTTGTGCAGAAATTTTGAAAGATTAGAGTACAGCAAATGTTTGCTTGTTTAGATGTGACAGTATTTTTTTAGCTTTAATGCTAAATACATATTTCTATTCTACATCAATTATCAGTCTGTGAGTTATTGTCCTGAATAGTAAATCTTCCAGTTAATAATGCTTAAAGGATGGCATATCCTAGCTGTCATTCCCTGGTTCACTTCATCCGAGTCGCTGTGCAAGATTAAGCATTTTCATTTGCCTATACAATGCTTCTGGTACTTTTGTAAATGTGACAAGTAACAATAAAAAATTATTTTTTTATGTAAGACCTGTAAAACTCCAAAGATATGAGTAAAGAATGTGTTTGGCTTAATGGTGGTGAAGGTATGGCTATAAGGGGAGGTTGGAGGCCATACGTATACAGCTGTATTTGAGCTATATACTCCGTGAAAAGATCAGGGAAAATCACCTTTCAGTCAGGGAAAAATCAGGGAATTATCAGGGAATTTCATTTTTGGATTTCTGTGGCCACCCTGCCTAGATAAAAAAAGATTTTTAAAAAACAAATTTGGAGAGTACTTCTTGAAAACTGTAAGTGGTATTGATATGTGACTTTTTCTAAAATGATCAGCATGACATGATGTTGGTCCTTGTTGAAAATTATTTTGAATTGATATTAAACATGGTTGCCGGTGGCCATCTTTGTTTACCTAGAGTTATATATAAAATCTTGTAACAACTATTGTGAAACTATTTGACAGATTTTCATGAAACTTAACAGGAACGCTGATCTAGCTTTCAAAACCTATCAGTAGAGCTTCAAGGTCATTGACCTCTTGTTATTATTGTTTCCTGTTTGGATCAGGGCTTGACATTAGGCATTGTCCGATAGGTTTTGGCAACCCAGACTTGGGTCGGGACAAGTTGATTCTGAATCCAGGTTGTCCAATCGGGCAAGTAGAAAAAAATTGATAAAACAAAATCAAAATGAAAACCCACGCCAAAATACGCTGAAAACCCACGCCAAATGACAAAATTCAAACCTCACCGTAGTGAGTGTTGTCAAATAGGAAGTGATTGTAAACTAGACAGTTTTGCGCATGCACTGCAGGATTTTCCCTGCCGATATATATATAGATAGTGTATATATAGATAGTTGCTTGTCGCAACACGTTGCTTGGGATCCCTGTATTTGACGTTTTTTTCTCCCAATTTTGAATGACAAAAAGCATTCCTTATGTTGTGAAAATATTGTTAATAAAATACAACAAAAGCAAGTTGTTTAATTATACGCTAATCATAAATTTTACGAAATAAAAATCGCTTGAACATTTTGTGACAATCACATACGACCGCTTTGCGGATTGTGTTCATGTATCACGCTTCATCGGATCGCAATCTCTGGATAGAAATGCTTTATTTTACAAGTTCATTATAGGTCAGGACAAGTGGATTTCTGAAGAGGACAAGTGGATCCAAAAGTTAATGTAGAGTAATGTGGATGCGTTTTTTCTTTTCTTATTTTGTCTAAAGTTTGTATATAAAGATTTTGCATGTTTTACATAGACTTATATAGGGAAATCTTAAAACATCTTCAATCAGCATTTGCGAGAGGACAATTTTTTCATCATTGAAAAGATCCTCAGGTGATCGATTCAGGGCCATCTTGGCCCTCTTGTTTTATTTGCAGAACATTTTGAAATTAAAATTATTTATATTTTTTAATTTACAGTGGTGTAGCCATTCCTCGTAAAAGTGACATGCTTAAACAGTCTGCAGAGAAGTATCTAAATAAGTCAGGATTCCTGAACTCTGATTGCAGAATAATTAAGGTATGCTGTTTTAGGTCTATTTGCCTTATTCCAGATAGGCTTATGTGATTTTGTATTGTCTGTTGTCATTCCTAGTCAGATAGCTCATTCCTGTGAATGCAGTAACAGTTTCATTTTTAATCAAAGTATCATGTGGCATTTTTTGGTTTGTCTGTCGAACTGTCTGTCCATTTACTTACATTTGCTGACAACTGATTGCGTCTTATAACTTTCAAAGGAAATGGCTACAGCAATGAAACTTCATGAACACATCTTCAGCATGATCCAACGAATACAGACCCAGTTGCATTCAAGTACCCCAAAAATGCCTTCTGTTTGCGTACCGTTTGCATTTCATTTTTAGCTTGTTTGATCAAAGATCAGCAGAGCTTATGCCGTGGTGCGACGTCCAGCGTCCGTCTGTCTGTCTGTATGTCTGTAAACTTTTTCTGTGGCGACTACTCCTCTGAAACTACAGGACGGATGTTCATGAAACTTCACAGGAATGTTGCTCTTGATGTCTAGTTGATCCAAGCAAAAATTCAGATATTTAATTATTTTTTTTATTTAAATGTGTTCATCTGCTTCTAGAATGCATTCAGCATTTATAAACGAAACTCTGCTTTCATTTAAATGCAAGGAACTGCATTCCTAAACGCAACGTAATGTGTGCGTGTCTCTCACAATTAATACATGCAACTATTGTTTTCGCCCAAATTATATAATTCGTAAAATTTATGCATCTCTTCAGTAAAATGGTGGGGAAAGATGGTAAGAGACTTACTGTCTCTGCAAAACATATAGTTTTGGAATTAAAAGCGAGTGGATTGACTCAACTGCGTTCAAAGGGATAACAAAAGAAGTTGTCCGAAAAAACGAAATGCTTTTGTGTGCGTTTTAAATGTAAATGCAATACATTTTTAAAAATGCATTGTAGTGGTTGTGTTCATTTTCAGCATTTTAAAATATGCATTCATTGCTCATTTTGTGTTTATAAAAATTCTCTCAGCGTTCATTAGATGCATTCAGTATATAGAAAAATAAGTATAAAAGTCGAACAGGAAATGCAGCTTTCACAAAACATAGTAAACCCAAAAGCATGCAAAGAGACAAACATGAATGGCAATGTTAATAAAGGCATATGACGTCACAAACTCAAAAAGGGTTGACAATAGGGCTACCGCCTTGGAACAGTCAATGGCAAAAAAGCTGGGGGTTGAAACCAGGTTCTATGGTGCACCAAACCTCACACTAACTACTTCATCCCAATAAAATGGGACAGTGTAAATAAAGAATTCCGCACCATGAACTATTCTCTTACCAACAAGGCAGCATTAATAGGCAATATAAGTAAAACACAAAGATGCTTGTGTATATATATAAATACAAAAAACAAGAGCCTAGAAAGCCACAAAGAAGGTACTCATTGACTTGGCAGAAGCCAGAGAGCAACAAGAGAATAAACCATTGAGGACACGATAAGACAAGATTGCAGACAAACATCAAACGTCACCGTCCTTTGGGCTTTAGGTAGACGTCATCATAGGGTCCACAGCCTGTTCGATCATCGCACAATCAAAGTGGGTCCACCACCAAGTGGGTCCACCACCAAGCATGCAGTGTTTTGCAAAATGATAGGGTCATAACCTCTTTTGATAAACCTTTTAACAAGTTTAACAAAGATGGTATAAAAGTGATCATGACCAAGGATCTGACGAAGTTTGTAAATCACGTCACCATAGAAGTCAGGTTGTGATAGTCCTTGTCACAGAAGAGTTCTTAAATTACTTTTATATTTGGAAAGAAGATCAGGGTTAGGATAATAAAATTTTGCAAAGGTTTTACGAAGTTTATGGTAATGGTAACCCTGATGGAGTAAGATTACCAATATTAAAGTCCTCAACTCGAGTACAAGCTCTAGAAAAATGAATAAGTTGAGACACATAGACCCCATAACAAGTTGCTCGGGGAACATTCCCATCTAAATGGGGATAATTAACAATATCAAAATTTAAAATCATCTCTCTTGTCATAGATTTTGCTAATTATTTCACCATTTTCAATAGAGATATGTGGAGAAAAGAAGCGTAAGTATCAGAAATATTAGCTTTGTTAAGTTGAAGTTCTTTAGGATATATATTAATAACCATAGTAGAAAAGAAAGGGTTATCAATGTTCAATATGTCATCCAGATACTGAGAGGTGTCATTAAAGGCTTCAATAACATCTGCCTGGGCATCTGGTGAAAGACTTAACATGAAATCTCTTTCAAAGCAATACAAAAACAAATCTGCGACAATGGGTGCACAGTTCGTACCCATAGGGATACCAACAATTTGTCTATAAACGGTAGTTCCATACCTGACGAATCAATACCTGATGAAAATATTATCTAATAGAAAAATAAGTGATTCACAAACTTCATGCAAGCTTACAAAGTGTAATTTTCCAAACTGCTGTTAGTAAAAAACGCTTTCATATTGTTACAGGCCAAAAATGTAGTATTTTCCCTAGCAATTTTTTTTTGATTAGAGCAATAAGCTTGTCTTTGATCAGGTTGTGTGGTAAAGTTCATAAATCGTAAGTAGTTTTAGATGAAGCTTGACATTTATTGCAAATTTTATCAAGAACGTCGCCTGAATTTTTAATAGACCAAAATAAATTAATTCCCGGCAGAGTTTTCATAAGCTTTAGCACAATATTGTTTAACGTGATCTTTAACAGCAGTAAGACAAGATGTTAAAAGTTTGAAGATATTTGTAGTGGTGCAAGAGCTAGAATTGGAAATAAAACGGGCTTTATATGGTTGTTTGTGTAATTTGGGAATCCAAACATGGCTCCGTGGTTCCAAGGTCAAGGTCATACTTAGAGGTCAAAGGTGAATTCGGGAGTATTTGTCACTTACAGTGATATTTCTTGTTTGTACTTGTAACAAATTTAGGATTTTCGGAATTTTTGAAATCTTTAGGAATTAGAATCAACAACATGATTATCTTGAAAAATACTTGGTATATCAATAAAATAAAATCAGTGCCCTTATTAAGATAAAGAATTTTTAGAAAATGTCTGACCTGATCAGACTCCTTGTCAATTTGGGGTCGGAGAACATACTGCGTATAGCTTTATATTATGGAAGCAGTGTTATACAAAAGATCTATAGATCATGCATCATTCTGCATTAGTTCTCCGTTCATTCTTTGTTCATTCTGCATTTATTTGAGGTACTAAAATGCAACTGGGTCTGTACATCTGTGTTGTTCGCCGTCCGTCCGTTCAGCTAAAATGGAGCAGAAAATGGTGCAGAGGGCCATTTTGGTACTCCTCATTCATTTTAAAATGGATTGTTTTAATATTTTGCATGCTGATTAAGTATGATGTGAAGAAGTTAGTGAAGAAAAATATTTTGATTAGATAATTTTTAGCGGCCAGCAGACCTTATGGGATGGCGAGTTGTCCATCGTCCGTCAGTTAACTTTTGCCTCGTTACGATAGGGCCTTCATTTTTCATCCGATCTTTTTCAAACTTTACCAGATTGTTGATCTCAATGAAAGCTCGGGTGAGTTCGAAAACCAGCCAGTTCGGACGAGTAACACTGGAGTTAAGGCCCTTGATTTAGTTAAAATTACTATATTTTGCCTCATTAACGCGGAAGGGCCTTCATTTTTCATCTGATCTTCCTCGAACATTACCAGATTGTTGATATCAATTAAAGATCAGACGAGTTTGAAAACAAGCCAGATCGGACCATTTACACCGGAGTTATAGCCCTTGATTTAGTTAAATTCGCTATATTTTGCCTCGTTAACATAATAGGGCCTTCATTTTTCATCCGATCTTTTTCAAACTTTATCAGATTGTTGATATCAATGAAAGCTTGAACGACTTCAAAAACCAGCCAGATCGGACCATTAACACCGGAATTATATGGCCCTTGTTTTCTGAAATATGCTTTAATTTGGCCTCAGCACGATAGGGCCTTCATTTTTCATTCAATCTTTTTCAAACTTTACCAGGTAGTTGATACCAATTAAAGCTTTAGACTATTTTGAAAAACAGCCAGTTCGGACAAGTAACACCAGAGTTATGGCCCTTGATTTAGTTAAAATTGCTGTGTTTTGCCTCATTATCACGATAGAGCCTTCATTTTTCATCCGATCTTTTTCAGACTTTACCAGATTGTTGATATCAATGAAACCTCAGACGAGTTTGAAAACCAGCCAGATTGGACCATTTACGCGGAGTTATGGCCCTTGATTTTCTGAAATATGCTTGAATTTGGCCTCGTTAACAAACTTTACCAGATTGTTGATATTAATAAAAGCTCGGACGGGCTTGTAAAGCAGCCTGTTCGGACCAGTAACACCGGAGTTATGGCCCTTGATTTTCTGAAATTGCTATATTTTGCCTGGTTTACGCGATAGGGCATTCATTTTTCATCCAATTTTTTTTAAACTTTACCAGATTGTCGATATCAATGATAGCTCCGACGAGTTCGAAAACCAGCCAGATCGGACCATTTACACCAGAATTATGACCCTTGATTTTCTGAAATATGCTATAACGACTCATTATCACGACAGTGCCTTCATTTTTCATCCGATCTTTTTCAAACTTTACATGATTGTTGATATAAATGCAAACTAGGGCAAGTTTGAAAACCAACCAAATTGGATTAGTTACACCGAAGTTATGGCCCTTGAATTTGTTCATAGATGCTGTATTTTGCCTCGTGAAAATGATAGGACCTTCATTTGGCCTTATTTCAGCGAAACTTTGCAGGGATTATCAATACCAAGCCTAGTTATACATATCGTCACTGTGTTCCAGTTGAATGATTTTGCAGTGTAATGGCCCTTTAGAGGTTTTAATACACAAACTTTGTCTGAACTAGTTCTCCTGAACCCCTGGCTGGATTTCAATGAAACTCTTTAAGGGATGATCAATACCAGGTCTAGTTATGCATATTATCGCCATGTTCCGATTGAATGATTTTTGGTGGAGTTATGGCCCTTTTAAGGGTTAAATACACAAATTTTGTCTGGATGTTCTCCTGATCCCCTGGCCGGATTTCAGTGAAACTTTTCAGGGATGATCGGTACCAAGCTTAGTTGTGCATATCATCACCTTGTTGCGGTTGAAAGAGTTTTGGCAGAGTTATCGTAACGTCACAACCCCTGCAGGGAATTTTTAATAACATGGCACAAGTGATCACCATAACAAGACGATGTGTCGCGCGCAAAACCCAGGTCGTCAAGGTCAAAGTCACACTTGGAGGTCAAAAGTCAAATTGTGTACAGTCAATAACTCTGGCATTCATGGACGGATTTTCAAATAACTTGGCATGAGTGCTCACCACAACAAGACGATGTGTCGCGCACAAAATCAAGGTCTGTGGCCCCAAGGTCAAGGTCACACTTAGAGGTCAAAGGTCAAATTGTGTCCGGTCAATAACTTTTGCATGCCTGGACGGATTTTCAAATAACTTGGCACAAGTGCTCACCACAACCATACGACATAACGTGCACAAAGTCCAGGTCCATGGATCCAAGGTCAAGGTCATACTTAGAGGTCAAAGGACACTTCGGGGGCATTTATCACTTACAGTGATATTTCTTGTTAAATCTGCTTGCAATTTAGTGTGAATACACGATATTGATTTCCCAAATGCATACAGTGTTGTATCGTCTGCATACATATCTACATTGGTTTGTTCAGTATACAAGGGAATGTCATTAACATATAACAAAAAGAGTAGGGGACCTAAAATCGAACCTTGAGGTACCCCAGAAATAACAGGAAGAGCATTTGAAATTGTTTAGCCGATCTTAACTACTTGGCTTCTGTTAGAAAGATAAGAGTCAAATAATTTAATTGATATTTCTGAAAAATGATACAATTTTAATTTTAACGAAAGGATTTCGTGATCGACCAAATCAAGGGCTTTACAAAGATCTAAAAAAGTGTGCCTACAATATTTCCTGAATCTATTTCCTTGAGCCATTTATCAACAATGTATATACGTGCCGTTTGACAGGAATGATTTTTTTCGAAAATCTGATTGGTGTTCATATATTAGTTTTGTCTTCTTAAGTAGATATGAATTTGATTAGCAATGAATCTCTCAAATAATTTTGATATTGTTGGGAGTATTGAAATAGGTCTGTAATTATTTACATCATCTCTGTTACCTGTCTTTTGTATAGGAAGAACACATGCTTCCTTCAGTTTATCTGAAAAAAATCCAAGAATCAAACATTTATTTATCAAAGAAGCTATTAGTACAGTTAACATATCTCTACATAGTTTTATAATTCTTGGTCCTATTCCATCTAATCCTGTAGATTTATTTACGTCTAATTTATCAATTAATATTTTTACTTCGAATGGTGAGATAATTAAGCTCTATATTAAAAATGGAACCCTTTAACTTTTCTTTTAAAAAATGCTTTAACTTATCAAAGTTTTCTGGTTTGTATTTAACTTTGTTAACAACTTTAGGGACATTAACGAAATGCTCGTTAAACTCTTTTATTATATTGCGAAGTCCTTCAATTATTTTGCCATCGCTGGATTTCAACGGAACTTGGCAAGAATGATCAGTACCAAGCCTAGTTGCGCATGTTATTGCTATGTTCTTGTTTAATGATTTTTGCAGAGTTATGGCCCCTTATACACAAACTTTATCCAGACTAGTTTTTCCGTACCTCTGGCTGGATTTCAATGAAACTTGGCAGGAATGATCAGTACCAAGCCTAGTTGCACATATCTTCATCATGTTCCAGTTGAATAATTTTTTGCAGATTTATGGCCCTTTATCCTGTAGGGGAGACATCTGTTTTTACTAAAAACAGCCCCAGTTCTAATTAAGTGTGGTTATTTAGAGACTCGAGGCACAACAATTATATAAATGGGTTTTGACCGCCTACATAAAGGGGCCCCTCTACAGGCGGTCAAAACCTATTTTATACAATTGTTGTGTCTCGAGTCCCTAAATAACCATACCAAATTAGAACCTCTTGTTTAAATTGTTAGCGTGTGTTAACAATAGGAATTTTATGTTGACAGCCCTTGATATAAGACCCGTTTTAGCAAGTAGAGTGTCCACAGGCCCTCTTGGGCCTCTTGTTCTCAAAAAAAACTCTAGTTTAATCTTTTGGGATTGACATTGGTGTTGGTCAAATCAAAAAATCTGGACCTTATAATAGTGCTCGACACTGTAGGCCGTGGCTTAGTTTAAAAGAAGTACTGATGGAAATTTTATGGTGACAACCTTAGATATAAGAGCCATTTTAGCCAGTAAATAATAAGAGCCATTTGTCCACTCACTGCTCTTAGTGCTTGACTTTCAAAACACATGCTGCGGTGCCTAAACATGACTGCAGCTCTTTAAGAAAAGACCACTGCAACTAAAAATTCTAAAGAAAAAAATTAACACAGGAATAAGACCAACTGATCCGGTTCTCCTGAACCCCTTGCAGAATTCCACTGGTCTACCGGTTTTCTTGTTTATTGAGTTATGGCCTCTTTGAATATTTTCACACACAAATCTTGTCCACACTATTTCTCCATAACCCATTTATGGATTTTCACTAAACTTTAAGAGAAGCATCTGTACGAAGTGGAGATGTACATGAAATTGTTTCATTCTGGTTTGATGGTTTTTGTGTCGCCTTTTCGAAGAAAAATGCGATACACAGGGATCACGTTGTCGTCAGTCAGTCCATCCGCTCCAAGAAATGAGGTTTATGAGCTAATTTGTTGGTCCTAGCAGGGTTGGTCCCAGCAGGGTCTAGGGACTAATTTCACTTATGAGCTTAAGCTCCTAAGCCTTCTGTAGAAATATGTCAGAACATGGTTTATGGGGTAAAAAGTCATTCTAGATAAACTTTCTTTTTTAAGCTCCTAGGGATGGACAATTAAAACTGTGTATGAATGGACTTGATACTTATGAGCTAATTTCTTGGTATTTGTTGGTACAAACGGGTTTATGCGTTTATGGGTCAATATATACTCATCATGACAACATCGACATGACCATACTAAAATATGAAGGTCAAGGTCACACTGAAGGTCATTATATGGGTTAAATACTCAGTTTTTTCTTCACGAAAACTTAATGTTGGCTATAACTTTAAATTTTCGTGATATTTCTTTATCAGACTTTCAATATATACTCATCATGACAACAGCGACATGAATACTAAAATATAAAGGTCAAGGTCACACAAAAGGTCATTATATGGGTTAAATACTCATTTTTTTCTTCACGAAAACTTAGCGTTGGTTATAACTTTCTCATTTCTTGCTATTTCTTCATCAAACTTTCAGTATATACTCATCCTGACAACATCGACATAACCATATTAAAATATAAAGGTCAAGGTCACACTGAAGGTCATTATATGGGTTAAATACACATTTTTGTCTTCAAGAAAACTTAACGTTGCTTATAACTTTCTCATTTCTTGATATTTCTTCATCAGACTTTCAATATATACTCATCATGACAACATCAACATGACCATACTAAAATATAAAGGTCAAGGTCACACTGAAGGTCATTATATGGGTTAAATACTCAATATCTTCACAAAAACTTAACGTTGGTTATAACTTTCTCATTTCTTGATATTTCTTCATCAGACTTTCAATATATATATACTCTTCATGACAACATCGACATGACCATACTAAAATATAAAGGTCAAGGTCACACTGAAGGTCATTATATGGGTTAAATACTCATTTTCTAAACAAAAACTTAACGTTGGTTATAACTTTCTCATTTCTTGATATTTTTTCATCAGACTTTCAATATCTACTCATCATGACAACATCGACATAACCATACTAAAATATAAAGGTCAAGGTCACACTGAAGGTCATTATATGGGTTAAATAGTCATTTTCTTCACAAAAACTTAACTTTGGTTATAACTTTCTCATTTCTTGATATTTCTTCATCAGACTTTCAATATATATATACTCTTCATGACAACATCGACATGACCATACTAAAATATAAAGGTCAAGAGACTGAAGGTCATTATATGGGTTAAATACTCATTTTTTTCTTCACAAAAACTTAACGTTTGTTATAACTTTCTCAATTCTTTTTATTTCTTCATCAATCTTTCAATATATACTTGTCATGACAACATCGACATGGCCATACTAAAATATAAAGGTCAAGGGCACATTGAAGGTCATTGTATGGGTTAAATATTCATTTTTTTCTTAACGAAAAGGTAGTCAGGCCAGTTTGTCAAGGTCATTTATCTGGGTTCAAAAAACCTTGTTATACTGACAAAGCGCTGAAAGGCGACACACACCCATCTAGTTTGATTGAGTTATGGCCCCTTCGAATATATTCACACAAAAATCTGAATGATTTTGAAGGAGTTATGAAATCTTGTCCATGCTATTTCTCCATAAACCCTTGATGGGTTATGGCGAAAATGTATGAGAAGCATCAGGATGAAGTGATGTGCATCTCATCATGGGGTTCTGGTTAAGTGAATTTTGATGGTGTTCTGTCCCCTTGAATATTTTCTCATGGATTTTCACCAAACTTTGTTAGAAGAATCAGTATGAAGCGGAGATACACATATTGTCATGGATTACACGTTTGCAGGGATATTGATCACCTTCAGTGATAGTTTTAGTCGTCCTGTTTTGGTCGAATGTTTTTGAGAGAATTATTGCCCTTTAAAGTTTCAATATACAACTTGTCCAGCCTAGTCTTCCTGACTCCTTGCCGGATTTCAGCCAAATTTGGTAGGGTTGATCAGTTTGCGCATATCATCCTCATGTTCTGGTAGAACAATTTTTGGCGGAATTATGGCCCCTTATGTGTGTGACCCATCTATACAGGTGGCTGATGTGTGACGCATCTACACATGTGGCTGATGTGTGACACATCTATACAGATGACTGATGTGTGACACATCTATACAGGTGGCTGATGTGGGACACATCTATACAGATGGCTGATGTGTGACACATCTACATGCCTGATGGCTAATGTGCGACACATCTGTAACAGATGATTGATGTGTGACACATCTATACAGCTGGCTGATGTGTGCACATCTACACATAGGGCTGATGTGTGACACATTTATACAGGTGGCTGATGTGTTACACATGTGGCTGATGTGTGACACATTTATACAGATGACTGATGTGTGACACATCTATACAGGTGGCTGATGTGTGACACATCTCTACATGGCTGATGAATGATGTGTGACACATCTATACAGATGGCTGGTGTGTGACACATTTATAGGGATGGCTGATACGTGACACATCTATACAGATGGCTGATATGTGACACATTTTTACAAATGGCTGATGTATGACACATCTATACAGATGGCAGATGTTTGACACATCTATGAAGGTGGCTGATGTGTGACACAGCTTTACAGATGGCTGACGTGAGACACATCTTTACAGATAACTGATGTGTGACTCATCTATACAGATGGCTGATGTGTGACACATATATACAGATGGCTGATGTGTGATGCATCTAGATGGCTGATGTGTGACACATCTAAACAGATGACTGATTTGTTACACTCTATACCGATGGCTGATGTGTGACACATCTATACAGATGACTGATGTGTGACACAGCTATACAGATGACTGATGTGTGACACAGCTATACAGATGACTGATGTTGGACACATCTATACAGGTGACTGATGTCTAACACATCTATACAGATGGCTGATGTGTGACATCTACACAAATGGCTGATGTGTGATACATCTATACAGATGACTGATTTGTCACACAGCTTTACAGATGGCTGATGTGTGACATATGTATACTGATGTCTGATGTGTGACACATGTATACAAATGTCTCATGTGTGAAACAGCTATACTGCTGACTGATGTGCAACACAACTATACAGATGGCTGGTGTGTGACACATGTATACAGATAGCTGATGTGTGACTCAGCTATACAGATGGCTGATGTGTGACACATCTATACAGATGACTGATGTGTGACGCAGCTATGCAGGTGGCTGATGTGTGACACAGCTATGCAGGTGGCTAATGTGTGACACATGTATGCAGATGAATGATGTGTGACACATCTATACAAATGATGGATATGTGTTACAGCTTTACAGATATCTGATGTGTGACACATGTATACAGATGTCTGATGTGTGACACAGCTATACACATGACTGATGTGTGACACAGCTTTACAGATGGCTGATGAGCGACACAGCTCTACAGATGGCTGATGTGTGGTGTGACACAGCTTTACAGATGGCTTATGTGTGACACAGCTATACAGATGGCTGATGTGTGACACACGTATATATATATGGCAAATGTGTGACACAGTCATACAGATGACTGATGTGTGACACAGCTTTACAGATGGCTGATGAGTGACACATCTATACAGATGACTGATGTGTGACACAGCTATACAGGTGACTGATGTGTGACACATCTATACAGATGATGGATATGTCACACAGCTATACAGGTGGCTGATGAGTAACACAGCTATACAGATGACTGATGAGTGACACATCTATACAGATGACTGATATGTGACACAGCTATACAGGTGGCTGATGTGCGGTGTAACACAGCTTTACAGATGGCTGATGTGTGACACAGCTATACAGATGGCTGATGCGTGACACATGTATACAGATGGGAGATTTTTGAAAGACTCAGTCATACAGATAACTGATATGTAGCACAGCTTTACAGATTGCTGATGTTTGAGACATCTATACAGATTACTGATGTGAGACACAGCTTTACAAATGGCTGATGTGTGACACATCTACACATATGGCTGACGTTTGACACATCTATACAGATGACTGATGTGTGACACAGCTTTACAAATGGCTGACATTTGGACATCTATACAGACGTCTGCTGTGTGACACATCTGAACATGTGTCTGATGTTTGACACATCTATACAGATGACTGTTGTGTGACATATCTATACAGATGGATGATGTGTGACACATTTATACAAGTGGCTGATGTGTGACACATCTATACAGGTGGCTGATATATGACATCTATACAGATGGCTGATGCACAACACATCTCTACAGTGGGCTGATGTGTGACATATCTATACATATGGCTGATGGCTGATGTGTGACACATCTATACAGATGGCTGGTGTGTGACACATCTATACAGATGGCTGATGTGTGATACATCTACACAGATGACTGATGTGTGACACAGCTATACAGATGATGATGTGTGACACATCTATAAAGATGGCTGATGTGTGACATGGCTTTACAGATGGCTGATGTATAACATATATACAGATGGCTGATGTGTGACACATATATACAGATGGCTGACATGTAATGCATCTAGATGGCTGATGTGTGACACATCTAAACAGATGACTGATTTGTTACACATCTATACAGATGGCTGATGTGTGACACATCTAGATGGCTGATGTGTGACACATCTATACAGATGGTTGATGGCTGGTGTATGACACATCTATACAGATGGCTGGTGTGTGACACATCTATACAGATGGCTGATTTATGACACAACTACACAGATGGCTGATTTGTGACACATCTATACAGATGGTTGATGGCTGGTGTGTGACACATCTATACAGATGGCTGACAGATGTCTGATGTGTGACACATCTATACAGATGGCTGATGTATGACACAACTACACAGGTGACTGATGTGTGACACATCTATACAGGTGGATGATGTCTGACACATTTATACAGATTACTGATGTGTGCACTTATATAGATGTCTGATGTGTGACACATCTATATAGGTGGCTGATGTGTGACATCTACACAAATGGCTGATGTGTGACACATCTTTAGAGATGACTGATGTGTGACACAGCTTTACAAATGGCTGATGTGTGACATATGTATACTGATGTCTGATCTGTGACACATGTTTACAGATGTCTCATGTGTGACACAGCTATACAGATGGCTGATGTGTGACACAGCTATACAGATGACGACTGGTTTGACACAGCTATACAGATGTCTTATGTGTGACACAGCTATACAGATGACTGATGTGTGACACAGCTATACAGATGGCTTGTGTGTGACACATGTATACAGATGACTGATGTGTGACACATATATACAGATGGTTGATGTGTGACACATCTGTACAGATGATGGATATGTGACACAGCTTTACAGATTGTTGATGTGTGACACAGCTATACAGATGGCTGATTTGTGACACAGCTATACAGATGACTGATGTGTAAAACAGCTTTACAAATGGCTGATGTGTGACACAGCTCTACAGATGGCTGATGTTTGGTATGACACAGCTTTACAGATGGCTGATGTGTGACACGTGTATACAAATTGCAGATGTGTGACACAGCCATACAGATGACTGATGTGTGACACAGCTTTACAGATGGCTGATGAGTGACACAGCTATACAGATGGCTGATGTGTGACACAGCTATACAGATGGCAGATGTGTGACACATCTATACAGATGACTGATGTGTGACACAGCTTTATAGATGGCTGGTGTGTGACAGCTGTACAGATGACCGATGTGTGACACAGCTTTACTGATGGCTGGTGTGTGACACAGCTATACAGATGGTTGATGTATGATGTGTAACAGAGATGTACAGATGGCTGATGTATGACACAGCTATACAGATGGCTGATGCGTGACACTTGTATACAGATGGCTGATGTGTGACACAGCTATACAGATGACTGATGTGTGACACAGCTTTACAGATGGCTGGTGTGTGACACAGCTATACAGATGACTGATATATGATACAGCTTTACAGATGGCTGATATGTTACACAGATTTACAGATGACTGATGTGTGACACATATATACAGATGACTGATGTTGGACACATCTATACAGGTGACTCATGTGTGACACATCTATACAGATGGCTGATGTGCAACACATCTATACAGATGGCTGATGTGTGACACAGCTATACAGATGGCTGATGTGTGACACATATATACAGATGGCTGATGTGTGACACAGCTATACAGATGGCTGATGTGCGACACATGTATGCAGATTACTGATGTGTGACACATCTATACAGATGACGGATATGTGACACAGCTTTACACGTCTCACACCACAATTAATTTTCGATAGGGTCCCATTGTAATGTTTTTGTTCGTGGCATAGAGATAAAACAGATTTTGCAACATGTATTTATGCTTAAATTCTTCATTGATCCAATATCTGCAATTTAAAACACATTTAACAAATATTTACCAGATTGAACTTTTTTTAATTTCATGTTTGCGTGACACCTATCAAAATTTAGACAAAAATACAACCCCGTGGTGATTAGACCCATGATGTGTAAAATGAGGCAGAATTAGCTAGAAATCCTATATCAACATGCATTTTTCTGTGATCTCTTCCTAAAATGCTGTAGATTTAGAACCTGGTAAAGATAAATCAATGTATCCTGTAAAATGTAGAAAAGCGAACTTGTTTTTTTTTATCTACCTCCTTCATCTGTAGGGCACGAGTATTCAAGGGAGATAATAGTGGTGTGAGTCGTACAGATGTCTGATGTGTGACACATGTATACAGATGTCTGATTTGTGACACAGCTATAAAGATGACTGATGTGTTAAACAGATTTACAGATGGCTGATGTGTGACACAGCTCTACAGATGGCTTATGTGTGGTGTTACACAGCTTTACAGATGGCTGATGTATGACACAGCTATACATATGGCTGATTTGTGACACAGCTATACAGTTGGCTGATGTGTGACACATGTATACAGATGGCTGGTGTGTGACACAGCTATACAGATGATCGATGTGAGACACAGCTTTACAAATGGCTGGTGTGTGACACAGCTATACAGATGGCTGATGTATGATGTGTAACAGAGCTGTACAGATGGCTGATGTGTGACACAACTCTACAGATGGCTGATGTGTGACACAGCTATACAAATGGCTGATGTGTGACACATATATACAGATAGCAGATGTGTGACACAGCCATACAGATGGCTGATGTGACACATCTATACAGATTGCTGATGTATGACACATGTATGCAGATTACTGATGTGTGACACATCTATACAGATGACGGATATGTGACACAGCTTTACAGATGTCTGATGTGTGACACATGTGTACAGATGTCTGATGTGTGACGCAGCTATAAAGATGACTAATGTTTTAAACAGATTTACAGATGGCTGTTGTGGGACACAGTTCTACAGATGGCTGATGCGTGGTGTTACACAGCTTTACAGATGGCTGATGTGTGACACAGCTATACAGATGGCTGATTTGTGACACAGCTATACAGATGGCTGATGTGTGACACATGTATACAGATGGCTGTTGTGTGACACAGCTATACAGATGACCGATGTGTGACAGAGCTATACTGATGGCTGATGTGTGACACAGCTATACAGATGACTGATGTGTGACACAGCTTTACAGATGGCTGGTGTGTGACACACCTATACATATGATGAATATGTGACACAGCTTTACAGATGTCTGATGTGTGACACAGCTATACAGATGGCTGATGTGTGACACAGCTATAGAGATGACTGATGTGTGACACAGCTATACAAATGACGAATGTGTGACACAGCTTTACAGATGTCTGATGTGTGACACAGCTATACAGATGACTGATGTGTGACACAGCTATACAGATGACTGATGTGTGACACAGCTTTACAGATGGCTGGTGTGTGACACAGCCATACAGATGACTGATGTATGAGACAGCTTTACAGATGGCTGATATGTGACACAGCTATACAGATGACTGATGTGTGACACAGCTTTACAGCTGGCTGATATGTGACACAGCTATACAGATGGCTGATGTATGACACATGTATACAGATGGTTGATGTATGACACAGCTTTACAGATGTTGGATGTTTTACATATATATAAAGAGCAACTTGCCTAAACTATGCACTTGGTAGATGTGTGATGAATCTATAGTTAAATCACCATAATTGTTTTAAAAAAATAAAACATTAAAAAAAAATAAAAAAATTCAATTACTTAAATATTTGTAAAATGTATGCACATGCAGTCTTAGAAGTTGATTTTATAATGATGTTTCTTTTACAACAATTTTGCAGCATCTGTCAGAGATTGTCAAGATACAGCAAATAGAAGAAGAATTCTGTTGTAAATACTTGACAGGTATGTTTATGTATTATATATTATAATTGCTGGACATATCAGTGACATGTTCATGTTCTGTCACAATTTAGGAAGGTGGATGCAGAGCCTAAAAAATGGCAGCAATTGCAAGCAGCGATTAGTATTATCCCAGCCTTTCAGAAAAAGTGAGGGAAATGGAATTGGTGTCTGTCCAAAAATTCTTTTGTGGGTAACTTCTTCTACAAATGTATGCACAATGTTACAGAATGACTGGGTTTCATACCAAAATGTGCATATCATATGGTGTTACAATCAAATGAGTACCACTTTGTTCTTTGAATTTTGTATTGAAATAAATTTTATACTCTCCTCGTACAGTTTCTAACCAAATTAAACAAAACTTCAATGGATTATTGTGTATCTGGCCAAGGTGACCAAATTTTTTGATAAAATTTCTTTTGAAAAAGGTTTAACCTGGAACTTAACCGTAAGTCTACATACTTAATTCACACATTCTTGTCCAAAACTACTCAACAGGTTTTTGCAGAACTTAAGCGTCAGTATGATGTATGGTTATGCATATCTTCACAGCATTCTGGTTCATTAATTTTTGGTGGAGTTAGGCCCTTTAACGATTTTCTTTCGATTAAATCCCATCCGTACATCATACATTCTTGTCCGGATTCCACCTCCTAAACTTCTAAACAGCCGCATTTTGGCGAAACTTGATAGGAAGTGTTGGCATGAAATCCAGTTGCGCATGTAGTCCTGGCATTATGGTTTATTATACCCTTGCAAACAAAGTTTGAGTGGGTATATAGGAGTCACTGTATTGTTTGGCCAGTTGATCTGTTCAAAATCTTGTCCATGCTATTTTGCCATAACCCCTTGATGGATTTTCACAAAACTTTGTGAGAAGTGTCAGTATGAAGTAGAAATGCGCATTATTTTGATTTTTCAGTTATGGCATTTTGAATATTTTCACCAAAATCTTGTTTACCTACTTATTAAAAAATCTCCAGAGACAATACACTAGGTATAGAGCTCTCACATGTTGCATGCAGCATACGATTATGGTCCTTTGCCAATTTTGTTCAGATGGTGACCCCAGAGTAAAATATTGCCTCGCCCTTGGGATCATATACTAAAGGGGAAAAAAATGCAACCCATAAATTTCCAGAGACCATGCACTAGGTATAGAGCTCTCACATGTTGCATGCAGCATACGATTATGGTCCTTTGCCAATTTTGTTCAGATGGTGACCCCAGAGTAAAATATTGCCTCGCCCTTGGGATCATATACTAAAGGGGAAAAAAATGCAACCCGTAAATTTCCGCTATGTATTGTATGTATAATATGCTGCTGTTAACCGAATTAAAGACATTTCCTTTTGGAAAAAAAAGCTAAAACAACAAATGTTATCCCTTCAAAGTTTCATTATTGATCGAATACGCGTTTGGCTCGAGCAGGTGAATGAAAATAGAATGTAAAATTTTGCTATCTCTTTACATTAAATACAGTACTGAAATGAAGCAAATTTTCAAAGCGGAAATTCAACATTGATGAATTTCGTGTTACAAAGTGTACGGTGATTGAAAAGTCTACAACAGCATAGTTTTGTCCTTTCTCTAACTAACTGCAAACCTTCTTTTACAAAATATCTTTTATATTTTTCTATATTACGTGGAATTAAGTATGCAGTATATAAATTTTATAGCGGAAATTCTCGAGTTGCGTTTCTTTTTTCCTTTAGGTATATAAGAGTTATATAAGAGAATTTTAAAATAAATCTTCTTCTCTGAAACTGCAAGAGCCAGAGGTTTATATTTTGCATTTATAAGCTTAAGGTCCTATACCAGTTTTGTTCAAATGGTGATACTGGGGTCAAATTTGGTCCTGCTCCATGGGTCACATATTTTACAAAGACTTATTTAGAGAAAAACATAAAAAAAATCATCTTCTCTGAATCAACACTACCAAGTTTGTTCAAATGGTGACCCTGGAGTTTAATCTGGTCACATGTTTTACAGAAAAGATAAAAAAGTATATTTCTCTGAAAGCACAAGGTATACACTGCTCAAATAAATTAAAGGATCATGTAGATATTTGGATTTAATGGCCTGGTTGGAAGAACAACTTAAATAAGCTTATAAATTATTTACTGGCTAATTTAAGTATACATAGTTTTTATGTGCTGGTGTCATCTTTTATTTTTGGTTTTCTTCAAAAGAACTACCAAAATAATTTGGAATACACATTTCCACTTTTCCCATCTATTCAGGATCATTTAGTACTCTCAACAACCGTACATTGTACATACGACTTTTTACTACTGTGAGAATATAGCATTTCTACGCAGTGTAAACATATGGGTGATTTCAAAACTGCTACACGCATAGAAATAATTATTAATATGCTCAACGCAAGTTAGGTATTGCTTAGGACTATTTCAGAATTGCCCAAGGGCTGAAATATACCAAGTGTCCCAGCGGAATTCGGGAATGCATTGGATAAAGTAGGAATCCGTGGTGAGATTTGAAAAGGAGGATATGGATTCTTAATTCCATATTCGTATTTGCTTTATCCATCGTTGATGAACAGATAAAATACATCCTATTAGCATCATTAGCTATCAATACATAGGCGTAGAAATGTTTCTATTATTGGGGATGGAGTGTGTGTGTTGGGGTGGGAAGTGGGGTGTGGTGGTGGAATTAAAAAATAAATAAATTGACAAGCCAAAATGTACAAAAAGGTATTTCAAATATGGGGGGTGGTGGGAAGGGGGCACTTTTTGGAAAGCTAGCCATTTTTCCCTCAAATTATGTGTGGGGTGGGGCCAAAGCATACTCGGGTGTTTTAACGCATGCAAACTATGTTATTATCTAGAGGAGGATGGGTGCCTGTAAATCTATTAAAACAGATATTAAAAATCGCTAATAAGCAAAGAAAGAAACAGTTTTCTGCAATTTAGAAGGACTTTGTTAACAGACTTTCGCATTAAAAAGCTGATTTTATAACTCCTTTTCAAATATATCAAACTCCTTTTTTTTATAAGAGAAAATATTAACGAACAAATATCGCTCAAAAGTCCGATTGGAAAATACGTTTACGTGTCCACAATCGTTACCTTTTAGACTTTTTAGACACAACTAGGAAATATTTTCACTGGCGGGTGATCCGCGTGGTTTTATCCGGATACTGGGGGTGACTATAGAGTCATTTAAATTAGCGATCCTTTAATTGTTTTGAACAGTGTATATTGCTTGGAGCATTAGCATGTGGTCCTCTAACAAGTTTGTTTAAATGGCTACCCCTACCCTGGGGGTCACAGTGATACATACAAGTTATAAAGAAACATTTTGCTTCTGTGAAACTACATGAGGCTAAATAGTTTGCAGCTTATTTTCCTCTTGTTTAAATTGTTTAAAAGGAGACCATGTGGACAAATTTGGCCCCACCCCATGGATCACATGTTTTACAGATTTATGAAGGGAAAAACCTTAAAAGGTTTTCTTCTCTAAAACCACAGTTATACACTTACTGAGTATGAACAGACGGATACAACCATCCAACCAACATCGGCCAAGGGGTCTGTCCCTGTGTTATAACTTGGAAACCGTTGAGATCCCCAACCTATAACCATATAATTATACACTTACTGGGCATAAACAGATGGATAAAACCATCCAACCAGCATCGGCCTTATGGGTATATCCTCACCCCTGGGGACATAACCCCTGGTCATAACTTGGAAACTGTTGAGATTCCCACTCTAGAACCATAAGTATATACACTTACTTGGCATGAAAAGATGGATACAGCCATCCAACCAGAATCTGCCTGGGGTCCGTTCCCACCCTTGGGGGCAAATCCACTGGGTCATAACTGGATACCTATGAGATAACCATATATACACTTACTGGGCATGAACAGACCGATACAACCATCTAAGCAACATCTGCCCTGGGGCGTATCCCCACCCCTGGGGACATAACCCATGCGTCATAATTTGGAAACTGTTGAGATCCTTACCCTATAACCATATGTACATGTAATGGGCATGAATAGACATATACAACTATATAAACAGAATAAAATTGCCCCGGGTTCCATCCCCACCCCTTGGGACTTAACCCCTGGGTCATAACTTCGAAGTCATGGAGATCCCCACCCTATAACCATATATTATACATTTACTGGGCCTGAAGACTTTAAAGCAGGCCCAGGAATTTGCGATCATAAGCCATCGACTGTGTGAGCTCATTCTGTTATGAAATTATAAACCTGTTTGACAAATTTTTATTCTCCCCGATTTTTAGCTCTACTGATCAGAGATCAGCAGAGCTTATGCCGTGGTGCGGCGTCCGTCGTCCGTCCGTCCGTCCGTTAACTTTTATTTGTAGCGACTACTCCTCTGAAACTACTGGATGGATATTCATAAAACTTTACAGAAATGTTGCCCATGAAGTCTTGTTGATCCTAGCAAAAATTCATGTTGATGTGAAATCCAAGATGGCCGCCAAAGCTGAAAATAGATTTTTTAAATTCAAGTTTGTAGTGACTACTTCTTGAAAACTATAAGTGATATTGATATGGGACTTTTTCTAAAATGATCAGCATGACATGATGTTGGTCCTTGTCGAAAATCGTTTTGATTTGACGTTAAACATGGGTGCCAGCGGCCATCTTTGTTTACATAGAGTTATATAATGAAAACTTGTAGCGACTACTCCTCTGAAACTACTTGACGGATTTTCATGAAACTTCACAGGAATGTTGCTCTTGATGTCTAAATGATCCTAGCAAAATGTCAGGTCGGCCGGAAATTCAAGATGGCCGCCACGGCTAAAAATAAATTTTCAAAATACAAGTTTGTAGCGACTACTTCTTGAAAACTATAAGTGATATTGATATGGGACTTTTTCTAAAATGATCAGCATGACATGATGTTGGTCCTTATCAAAAATCGTTTTGATTCGACGTTAAACGTGGCTGCCAGCGGCCATCTTTGTTTACATAGAGTTATATTGTAAAAACTTGTAGCGACTACTCCTCTGAAACTACTTGGCGGATTTTCATGAAACTTTACAGGAATGTTGCTCTTAATGTCTAATTGATCCTAGCAAAATTTCAGATCGGCCAGAAATTCAAGATGGCTGCCACAGTTAAAAATAGATTTTTAAAAAAAAAGGTTGTAGCGACTACTTCTTGAAAACTATAAGTGATATTGATATGGGACTTTTTCTAAAATGATCAGCATGACATGATGGTTATCCGAGTCGAACATTATTTTGATTCGACATTAAACATGGCTGCCAGTGGCCATCTTTGTTTACATAGAGTTATTTAATGAAAACTTGTAGCGACTACTCCTCTGAAACTACTGGACGGATTTTCATGAAACTTCACAGAAATGTTGCTCTTGATGTCTCATTGATCCTAGCAAAATTTCAGGTCGGCTGGAAATTCAAGATGGCCACCATGGCTAAAAATAGATTTTCAAAATACAAGTTTGTAGCGACTACTTCTTGAAAACTATAAGTGATATTGATATGGGACTTTTTCTAAAATGATCAGCATGACATGATGGTTATCCGAGTCGAACATTATTTTGATTCGAAATTAAACATGGCTGTCAGCGGCCATCTTTGTTTACATAGAATTATATAATGAAAACTTGTAGCGACTACTCCTCTGAAACTACTGGATGGATTTTCATGAACTTCACAGGAATGTTGCTCTTGATGTCTAATTGATCCTAGCAAAATATCAGGTCGGCCGGAAATTCAAGATGGCCGCCACGGCTAAAAATAAATTTTCAAAAAACAAGTTTGTAGCGACTACTTCCTGAAATCAAAATCAATCAGTAGAGCTTCAAGGTCATTGACCTCTTGTTTTTGGGGGGAGCATAAATTATAGTCGCCACTTTGTCTGTCCGTCTGTCTGTCCATCACACTTCCTTGTCTTGAGCATAACTTCAAAACTACATTAATTTGTGTCAAACAGTCGACAAAGAGGTGAATGAGAGGATGTGCATAGCACAAGAACATTAACTCTGTCTTCATTCAAACTAGAGTTATTTCCCTTTGTTACTTTATACTTATAATTCTTGTCCGGAGCATAACTTCGAAAGTACTTATGGGACTGCATTGAAACTTCACACAATGATGGAAGGCAATGAGAGGAACTACGAGCTTAAGAACCGTAACTTTGTCTTCATTCAAACTAGAGTTTTTGCCTTCTGTAATTTTATACTTTGAATTCTTGTCCGGAGTGTAACTTTATAAGTACTCAAGGCTGCAGAACCATGGATTCAGTGATCTGGATAAGACATGTATCTGCGTAATTACGTATATTTTTTCATCAAAAACGCATTAAAATAAATTAATACGTATAAAAATGCATTAAAAATCGCCGATAAATATTGAGAACTAAATTCTCTTGTACACACTTAATAGCTTAGAAAAATCGCTGCGATCAGTCATACTCAATAGATGCTTATTGAGGTTTGAGGTTCTGAGTGATGATCAAGTGCCCCCAGCAATTACTAGTATATGCTTAATGCAAGAAGAAAATATGGCCTTTTTGTCGACTGTTTGACACAAATTAATGCCATTTAAAGAAGACAGTAAAAATGTTGAATGTACGGTAATAATAATAATGAAGAGGAAATAAGCAATACGTTTATGGTAATGACTAAAGAGTAAATATTTTACATTAATGCTTTGTCCAAAACTTGTTTTTAAGAATACTCATTTGTAAATGTAAATACGTAATATATTTTTTTCATGCGTAAAACACACATTGTGTTGAAGCTAATCTAGAGCACTGTGGATTTCCGCGGATTTAATCATCCCCAAGGTCATTTTTGAGATCAGCAAAATTTGAGGTGAACATTTTATGGGTTGGGGGAGTTACAGACCATTGATACCTTTGTGTTGATGACAACGACAGGCCTGCCAAATCTCCGCATAAAATCTGGATTCTCAGTTTATCAACTAGTTCCCGAATTGGTCCGGTTACGCTCCCTAGTCAGAGAAGTATTTACAATTGTCAAATCAATAGGGGTCATCCGTGTTATGCACTGACTGAATATACCGTAAACACCTAAGGACATTAAGTTCCTTCCAGGCGCATAGCTGCCTATACGCGAGTACGCGGCTGAATCCACATGATTCTGACAAAAAAATTAAAAAATCAGCCAAAGTTTACACATACTGCAGTATGCCTACTTGATCCTAAAACTGTCGATTTTCAGTACTAAATCAAGCACCTCAGAATGCCCAGAATGCACCAAATTGCACCATTGTTTTCAAAATTTTCCCCGGACCCCCCTAGCACAATTATGAATCCACATGAATAGAGGGCTAGCCCCTGCCTTCAGTAACATAATGAAATGTATATCTGTGGCTTCTTTAATTGGTCAATAGCAAGTGTGAGGAACTAGCAACTCCTTGTGTGTGGTATCACTAGCTGCTGCTGTGGTGTATGATGATTATAATTTGTTTAAGAGTTATGAAGACTTTGTATTTAGCACGTATCTGTGTAGAAAAAAAAATAAGTATACGTTCGTGAAAAAACAGTTACTGTAGAAATTTAACCAAGTCATTCTAATCAAATTATGCAGTCCTCCCTAAAACAAACTATTTTTGAAGTATGCCAATTTATTATATTCTAGAACTATCCAACAATGCATCAACTTGTATGAATTAAATAAATAATTTAAATTTGCACTTTAAAAAATAAGTGTAAAAATCAAGTCGCACGCTCCAAATTTCCATGTATAAATGTTCTTCGCGCGCTTTAAATATTGAGATTTTTCTGTGAGAAAATTTTGGCAGGCCTGCAATGACATGATTAGTCAATTTTTGAAACGGTGAATTTGATAACACGTAAAGCGCATTTCAACTGCGATAATGGCCAAACGTCTGATCTACGTTCTATAGAAAGATTGGGCTTTCCCTAGCTGCTTTACTGCGTATGTTTCGTATATCAAACGCAAACAAAATGCAGGTGTTTGTTGTTCCAAGGGGGTGGTATTTTCGAAATTTCCCAGGTGACTGGTGTTTTCCAGTTTGTTTTTCCATGGAATAGGGTTTTGAGAGAATGGGGTAAGGAAGGTTTTTTTTCAGGGGTATATTTAAATAAAAGATCTACCTAGGGGTTATTCTGTAGATTTTCTTATTCTGTAGATTTTCTAGAGGTGAATGTTTTTCTTTTAATTCGGTGACGTTGAGGTCCGGACCGTTTGGGAGCGAGGTGTCTGGGTATGTGTGGTATGCGGAGGTGGATGGGGGGGGGGATGAATATTATCTGGAATAGCCCATTCCTGCCTAAATGAGTTCATTTATGTCTAATACTCGGATTATGATCCGCCCCAGTCCACCCCACCCCACACCCTGGTTTGTATGGTGTTTTACGTCATTTTCAAAACGTAAGGTTATATATGACAGTCGATTTTTTTGTGGTGGAGGCAGACCACCCACTTTTCCTGGGTAGAACCAGTACTGTACACCTCCTGCCATCCTCCCAGAATCGACACCCGTGCCCTGGAGAATATATAAGAAGCATATATAAACAACAACTTTACATAGTGTGTACTCAAGTAGGTAAGTACACAAGAAAGATACAATTGTCAAAATCGTCAAGAAATGCATCAAAGAAAGGAACGTAGCTACCATGCGTACACATTGCAAAAAAATAAAATAAATAAAATATAAAACATCAAAACAAGAGATCAAAACATGAGGTCAATGACCTTGAAGCTCTACTGATAGGTTTTAATAGCTAGATCAGCATTCAATCTGTCAGGTAGTTTCAGAGTAGTCGCTACAAGTATTTAATATATAACTCTATATAAACAAAGATGGCCGGCAGCCATGTTTAATGTTGAATCAAAATAATTTTCAACAAGGACCAACATCATGTATTGTTGATCATTTTAGAAAAAGTCCCATATCGATCAATATCACTTATAGTTTTCAAAAAGTAGTTGCTACAAATTTGTGTTTTAAAAATATATTTTTAGCCGTAGTGGCCATCTTGAATTTCTGACCAACCTGAATTTTTTCTAGGATCAACTAGATATCAAGAGCAACATTTCTGTATTGTTTCATGAAAATCCTTTAAGTAGTTTCAGAGGTGTAGTCCCTACATGTTTTTACTATAAAACTCTATGTAAACAAAGATGGCCACTGGCAGCCATGTTTAATGACGAATCAAAAGGATTTTTGACAAGGACCAACATCATGTCATGCTGATCATTTTAGAAAAAAGTCCCATATCAATTATAGTTTTCAAGTAGTTGGTGCTACAAACTTTGTTTTGTTTAACCTATTTTAGATTTGGCAGTCATCTTGTGCAACATTCCTGTGAAGTTTCATGAAAATCTGTAAAGTAGTTTCAGAGGAATAGTCGCTACAACTTTGTTTTTACTTTATAACTCTTGTGTTTAACCATAGATCTACGTACCTGTATACCCATGGTTTAACGTTGAATCAAAATGATTTTCGACAATGACTAACATCATGTCATGCTTATCATTTTAGAAAAAATCCTATATCAATATCACTTAGGCCAGAAAAAAACCACCTGTGTTTCTGGTTACCCGACCGTCCCTTTTTTTTTGGCGCCGACAGTTTTTTATCATAAAAAACAAATATAGGGGAGACCAGGGCACTCTGGGACATAATTTTATCCACACCATTTATAAATGTGTATTTTTTAAATATGCTTGATTTGTAGTAAAGTCTACTTCAATATGGATAGTATAGCCATTTAAAATGGCATGTATCATTATTAGTTTCTTCAGTGTCATGGTCTAAAAAAGGTCCATAAAATGTCCCAGAGTGCCCCAGCCATGGGGTACTCTGGGACATTACATGGGGTACAGTGGGACAAATAACTTTCATCAATTTAAAGCGATACTTTTATTTCAACAGGAACAATGAACATTATAAACAAGTTAACAGGTTAAACACAGGAACACCATAAACAAGTTAACAAGTTAAAAACAGGTATTAACCACATTGCGACTATCAGAACTTCCACTACTGTTTCTTAAAAAAAGTCTCTCAACTTCAACTGCAAAACTTCCAATACTGTTTCTTAGTAAAAACCTCTCAAGTCCACATCAATCTTCAACTGCTTACATGCATGTGCAGTACCTCCTGTAGAGCATGGCTTGGGTAACTTCATTACAATGTCTTCACACTCGATGTTGTCTATGTCTACTTTGTCAGGAAATATGAACAGAATGGTTTTTAGCTCTACTGATCAGAGATCAGCAGAGCTTATGCCGTGGTGCGGCATCCGTCTGTCCGTCCGTCTGTCTGTCCGTAAACTTTTTTTGTAACGACTACTTCTCTGAAACTACAGAATGGATTTTTCATGAAACTTTACAGAAATATTGCCCATGAAGTCTAGTTGATCCCAAAAATTCATGTTTATATGAAATCCAAGATGGCCGCCAAATCTAAAAATAGATTTTTAAAAAACAAGTTGTAGCGACTACTTCTTGAAAACTATAAGTGATATTGATATGGAACTTTTTCTAAAATGATCAGTATGACATGATGTTGATCCTTGTCAAAAATTATTTTGATTTGACGTTAAACATGGCCGCCAGCGGCCATCTTTGTTTACATAGAGTTATATAATGAAAACTTGTAGCGACTACTCCACAGAAATGCTGATCTACCTATCAAAAACCTATCAGTAGAGCTTCAAGGTCATTGACCTCTTGTCATTTGTATCGGCTGACGAGTAAGAAAAATCACCATTTCCCAGTTAAGTATTTGGTTGATGATTGTGAGTCATGCTTGACTAACAAATAATCACCTTTCTGCATGTCACCCTTATCAAAACTAAATTACTCTGCATTACCAACATTGTCGCTAAAATCTTCCTCAAACTCTGTGTCTGACCCCAACTTTTCATCACTATTTGTTTCACTGTCCTCACTATCTGAATCATGATTAGTAACGGTTACCTTACCAGTATCTATCTTCGAAGGGGTTTGTTTATTCTTGGTTGCCTCATACCTTAGGTTTAGCAATTTCTTTCTTTTTGTGCCCCCATTTTCGGGGGCATCTAATAATCGCACTGTCTGTCTGTCTGTCTGTCTGGATTCTGTCTTTCCGGATTCTGTCTGTCCGTCATTCCGAAGTTAGTGTCCGGACCGTAACTTCACAACCCCTGCAGGGATTTTTAAATAACTTGGCACAAGTGATCACCATAACAAGACGATGTGTCGCGCGCAAAACCCAGGTCCGTACCTCAAAGGTCAAGGTCACACTTGAAGTTCATAGGTCAAAAATAGGTACGCAATTTCGTGTCCGGACCGTAACGTCACAACCCCTGCAGGGATTTTTAAATAACTTGGCACAAGTGATCACCATAACAATACGATGTGTCGCGCGCAAAACCCAGGTCCGTACCTCAAAGGTCAAGGTCACACTTGAAGTTCATAGGTAAAAAACAGGTACGTAATTTCGTGTCCGGACTGTAACGTCACAACCCCTGCAGGGATTTTTAAATAACTTGGCACAAGTGATCACCATAACAAGATGATGTGTCGTGCGCAAAACCCAGATCCGTACCTCAAAGGTAAAGGTTACACTTGAAGTTTATAGGTCAAAAACAGGTACGTAATTTCGTGTCCGGACCGTAACGTCACAACCCCTGCAGGGATTTTTAAATAACTTGGCACAAGTGATCACCATAACAAGACGATGTGTCGCACGCAAAACCCAGGTCTGTACCTCAAAGGTCAAGGTCACACTTGCAGTTCATAGGTCAAAAACAGGTACGCAATTTCGTGTCCGGACCGTAACGTCACAACCCCTGCAGGGATTTTTAAATAACTTGGCACAAGTGATCACCATAACAAGACGATGTGTCGCGCGCAAAACCCAGGTCTTCAAGGTCAAGGTCACACTTGGAGGTCAAAAGTCAAATTGTGTCCGGTCAATAAATCCGGCATTCATGGACGGATTTTCAAATAACTTCGCACAAGTGCTCACCACAACAAGACAATGTGTCACGCACAAAATCCAGGTCTGTGGCATCAAGGTCACATTTAGAAGTCAAAGGTCAAATCGTGTCCGGTCAATAACTTTTGCATGCCTGGACGGATTTTCAAATAACTTGGCACAAGTGCTCACCACAACCAAATGAGGTGTCGTGCACAAATCCAGGCTCATGGCTCCAAGGTCAAGGTCATACTTAGAGGTCAAAGGACACTTTGGGGGCATTTATCACTTACAGTGATATTTCTTGTTCATTTTTGCAATCTTGGCTAATTCATAGGCTAAGTTCGTTGTGGCAACTGTTGACAGGCCATGATGTAATTTACTAGCGGTTAACTAAATAGGTTTCAAGCTCTAATTCTTGACTTTCTGAAAAGACCCTGCGGTTATTCCATACTGGTGTCATTCTTGTGTTAATACCTTTCAGCTTTGCCTTATCTACATATCTCTTCAGAGTGGACTTTGCAATACTAAAACGAGCAGCAGTTTCACGCATAGCTTTCCCAGCTATAACCAAACGGACAGCTTCTCTCAATTCTTCCAGAGGAGTTTTCCCATAGTTTTTCCTTGATTTTCTTTTGAGATTTTGTACCATTCTTATTTTGTTATGGTAAGGGAATTGTCCACACTTTGTAACAGCATGTGTATGGGGCACTCTTGGACACACTGTCCCAGAGTGCCCCGATGTCACTGTCCCAGAGTACCCCAACCTACCCCACCCATGTTAATTGTCATCAAATTCAAAACAAAGTATGCCATGGTCAATTATCATACCACGAAATATGGCTTTAATAAAACTCTTCAGGTTGAATAAATAACATAAATCTTTGAAGAACAATTGAAAATCTTAGAAGGTAATATCCATCAATGTAAGAAATTTACTTGGGAGGTTAAAAACACATTTTACTGACCTGCTGAAAAAATTACATCCTTCCCGCCATGAAACTTTTGTTCAACGAGAAGCTTGATTATTGGAGAGCACTGTAATAACAACACATAATTTTTTTTATTTTTTTTAAACTTTAATAGATTTGGCAAATATTGGGCGTGGCATGGATTGAATGTTTAACAATTGGGCTGCCGGTAAACACAAAAGACCATTATGGCAAGCCCTTACAGCAGAAAGCATTAAGCAATAAAGCAAATTGAATATTACAATATTAAGGACATAAATACATGTGCACCAAATTAAATGTTCATTATGAAAGCAACTTTTCTGATAAGCATTTAAGCAAGTGTTGAAAGCACGGTTGATATTCAAGCATAATTACAAGTGCACCGAATTCAATCAATTTAAAATGTTTTTTAGCAATTCGTACGGACAGCAAATTTGTATATAATTTATGTTTAGATTACAATTCAGTCTCTGGGTATACAGGAGCTGAATAAAGTTAAACTGAAACGTATATGTCCTTCCTTTCACACCTTCGCTGCCCGCCGATAATTAAACACTACAACATTTAACACATCAACTAGTTATAGTCCAAAAGTTCCAGCAAGTATATAAGTGCACGTAATGTCCATGCCACGCCAGTAATTGTTGACTAGGTAAGTGGATCCAGATGAAGACATCAACTGAAATATATAATTCAGAGAAAGCAACATGATCTTGCAACATAAAACACTGCAACATGATCTTGCAACATAAAACACTGTAACGATATTAATTGCAACATAAAAAAGTATCTTTTGAATAGAAGTCTTGACAAATAGCGAAAAGTCTAAATGAACTTGTAGGCTTCATAACCGCTGCTCCCAACTAAATTCCCTAATGTTTATTTCGCTCTTCGGGGCATTTCATTTTATTAGATACTGGGACCATACGCCGTACGACATGGGGAATACATTAAAGAAGGCTAACTCCATGTCCACCGCCATATGTATGCCATCTTCGGGATGGTTAAAATTTTGTGCGGTTGATTTTATGAATATTAAGTTCTGCTCAACCCGGGGCTAGAGGACGTGAGCGGTAGCTAGCATATCTCACTCCCACTCATGAACAGTCTCAACCAAACCAAGACTGCAATATTTCGTATGTGTCGTGCTCGGCCGTTTCCAAAGGCCCATTATCATACTCTTTTTGTACTTATACAATGTGATGACACTAGTGTCGATTTAAATCAATGATCCTGTGGGTCGGGAGGGAGGGAAATTAAGTTTTTAACTGTAAGCTCAAAAAACATCATACCTCTCTGTTAAAATCTTGACAGCCAGTGTGCATGTAGAAAAATGCACCGTGAAATTTACTCAATCTCAAGAATTATCTACAGCTAGTGTTGCCTCCAATAACCATTGACTATAACAGATATTATAGTCAGTATTATTGGAGAGCACTGTAATAACAACAAATAAAAATAAAAAAAAATTTTAAACTTTAATAGATTTTGCAAATATTGGGCGTGGCATGGATTGAATGTTTAACAATTGGGCTGCCGGTAAGCACAAAAGACCATTATGGCAAGCCCTTACAGCAGAAAGCATTAAGCAATAAAGCAAATTGAATATTACAATATTAAGGACATAAATACATGTGCACCAAATTAAATGTTCATTATGAAAGCAACTTTTCTGATAAGCATTTAAGCAAGTGTTGAAAGCACGGTTGATATTCAAGCATAATTACAAGTGCACCGAATTCAATCAATTTAAAATGTTTTTTAGCAATTCGTACGGACAGCAAATTTGTATATAATTTATGTTTAGATTACAATTCAGTCTCTGGGTATACAGGAGCTGAATAAAGTTAAACTGAAACGTATATGTCCTTCCTTTCACACCTTCGCTGCCCGCCATATGGATGGGTGCCCAAACACTCCAAGTCCTAGAGTGTTCAGGCTCCCATCCACCGCCAAAAATAGGGGAACTATTTTTTGGCAGCAGCGAAGAGTGACCACCAAAAGCAAAGTATCCTAATGCCACGCCCAAAACAAAACCGGTCCAAAAAGGAATATATTTTCCTTATCACTGCCTACTTTTAGTGAAAAATTCGGCGGACACGCGCATCATTGAGTGTCCAGGCTCCCATCCATCGCCAAAAACGGAGGAAACAAATTTTTGGCAGCAGCGAAGAGTGCGTATCAAAAGCAAAATATCCGAATGCCATGCCCAAAACAGAAACGGTGCCAAAAAAGTATATATTTCCTTATGGCTGCCCACTTTTAATGAAACATTCAAATCCAGCCGGAAACAGGTTAAGAAACAAGTTGTTCCCCATATTTGAGAAATGAACACCATCCGGTTCAAGACAGGTATCATCAGCCTGAATGTATTCTTGTAGCAGAAAAAGGCCCCCAATAACTATTATCGCCGTAACAGCTTAACTGTTTAGTCACTTTCTGGCCCTGTCTTTTGCAAAATGGTAGTTAGGCTAACGCCATGAAAGCCTAGAAAGTATAGGAGACCAAATAACGACCACATTATATAAATTGACTCCAAAAACTCGGTCAGAAGCCTAACATGCTTTCTAAGAACCTTTAATGGGTATTTCTCTAAACCAGTTCCCAAGGATCACATGAGTTGATGCATCAGACATTGACAATATAAATAAATGTCAGAAAAATATGCAGTATGTAAAGGCTGGAGGAAGATTGTAACCTTTAATGTGTGGCGTCAAACCCAAATTGATTGTTAAACGTTTCGAAGTTGTCATAAATTAGCAGCAGAAATAAAAAATAATATAAGTGTAAAGTGTACATGTTTCCTTTTCTCCTGTTTCGTGTGCCACTGTTATTTCATTTCAGTCAGCAAACAACTGATATACATTTGTCTGTATATAATATGCACATTTACCCAATTGTAATAACTTTTGCCACCTTGATAATCAAGTTTATGTCTAATCTGAACAGGTCTTTAACTGCATTTTGACCTTTAACCTACGATCGGTTCTTAGACTTGTGTATCAATCGTAAAGGCTAAACCATGTAACACTCCGACAGCAATACACGAAGAACATGTATCCTTTTCAAGTAAACTAGCCCGCATTAAAAAAGTTAGCCACACAACTGTGTAAACTCCCTTTAACTAATACAGAAAGATGTCATGTGATGCTGACTATTGGAACGACATTTATCTCATTTATCACCTTCTTGTATGACAACCTAAAACTTGGAGGAAATGTGTTATTAAAATACAATTTGCAACCTGCCCAGGTTCTATTGTGCAATATACCTTTTGGAGTTTATATAACTTTGACTATGACTATTGACTATAAACCCCAGAGCTACACAAACACACACACACACACTCTGTAGTGTGGAACCCTGCAGAGAAGTTGTTATTTTGAATCGACACAGCACAGAAGGGTTTTGTAAGTTGGTGCCCATGCACTAACTGGTTTAAAGGGCTGTGTATTGACTAGGGACAGGCCGAAAAGAAACAGATAACTGAACTTCAATGAACCCCTTGCAAAAATACCTGGTGCAGTATAAATAAAACATCAACCTGGTGCAGGATAATGAAACCTCATCGATCTAAAAGGATTGGCCCAACAATAAACCAATGATCAAATGGAATACCCTTAAATTGAGGCATTATGATAAGTATGTAACTTTTGTCCATGTTTTGAATATGGACACCACTGATAAAGCACTGTCGATGCATTAAATATGAATGTATTAAACAAATGTAGGGAGATATTCCCAAACTCTACACGACATAGTTTCGAAAATCACAAAGCTGCTATGTAGCGAATGTTTTTCTTGTAAAACAAGTAAAAAGTGGAACTTTACATACAATACCAACACTGGAGGACTCTATGACCTGTTCCACACATTGCATCCGATACCGACATAACTTTTGACTGGTGTTAAGACAACTCGATGGTTACACAAAATACCAACACTGGAGGACTCTATGGTTACACAAACTGAAATATAGGGCAAAATGTTCGAGAGAATGAAACAAAATAAATCTTGAAAGAAGTGATAGAGATCCAATCATAATTAAGCATCAGCAGCAACAGCATTCGTATATAAAAATCTGTAATGAAGACATCATTGTACGCAAACTGAATAATTGTAAAGCTGATCGCTAGACGAAAAGCATAGGATGTTATATAAACAGTCAATTTAGAAGAAAGGAGGCATGAATTGATTTTAAACTGGTAAACAGTATTAATTCAAATGAAAAATATGCCAAAACCAAGACAATGCTTCCGCACTATCATAGACGCACGCCCCGACAGTATGACGTAACCTACCGCTCTGGGTCATGAATATGCATTGCCTCCATTGTCAGAACAACAACTTTTATTAGCAACAACAGTCAACGGCAGCAAGTTAAAATTAGCTGATATCAACAAACTGTTGAGATATACTTATCCGCAGTAAGAAAACATATTGCCTAAACACTCCAAATACATGGTTAGCATCATAAAACACGATTACACCAACAGCCTTGGAGTTAAATAATAGCAGCAGGAGCTGAAAACATAGTGCACAACAACGATAATGTTAACAGTAGGCGAACATTATGGAGTAATAGACATGTCTCCATCGAGTAGATGGTTTCCAACAGATTATTCCTCTATAAGTGGTTTTCATAATAGTTATTAAATAATAAGTGCAGTAGCTATGGACATCATCCGCAGAATGACAACAATTATATTTAGCTCTGCCTTGAGTCGAATAATAATATTTTTCTAATGTGACCCACTGTTATTTACAGTTTTAATTGCCTCTCGAATGACTCAATAATTATTATTATTTTCATTGTTTTTGCAAATTGAATAAATTTGAGTTGAAAATGTAGTCTAACTACTGTCATTACAAACAGGATATTGTGTTTATTTTGATACCATTTTCAATTTCCTAGTGTGAACTGTTTGCAGTAACAAACAATCTACCGCCACCATATCTACAACGAACTTGCAATTTGCATGCGCCTGGTGGAAAAAAGATATGATAATTTTTTTTTTAATTATTTTTTTTTGATTTTTTTTTTGTGATTTTTGCATTATCTACGACAACAGCATTATAAAGCATATACAAATGAGTCCTGTTTCCCGGAGGCTGTGATCTGTTCCTCCATCTGACGAACGTCTTGTGTACGGCCTTTTCTGCAACCAATCGAGTCACTCAACGATATGTGACGTCACTGAATAGCTTAACGTACACCCTTTGGATCTGCTGGGAGGCAACCACTGACTTTTCCAGGTGGGATCATCAACCACGTTACCGGCAGAGAACTAACCTCGAACTGTTCGGCTCGCTTTCCACGACTCATTATCCAGTGTGATTATGAAAACAAAAAAGAGGCGTACAATGTATAAACCTAGCACAAATGAGTACAGGTGGAGGACAAATGAAAATAAAATCCTAAATAGTAATACCAACTTATTATAATAACTGATTGTACAGACTTCATGTAGATCTAGTCTGTTTATATTTATTTTATTGATTTTTTTTTTTTTTTTTTTAATTTTTTTTTTTGATTTTTTTTTTTTTTTAATATTATTAGCATTATTATATATATATTATTATTATTATATTTATTTAATTATTATTATTACCCCACTATTATTATTATTCCCAACACCCAAAAACTCCCTCAGTCGAAACGCACCGAGACACATAAAGATGCTGTAGCATTTAGATATGATATACACTTTAGATTCCTTTAGCAAGCCAGTATATTTCCATTGACTGATATATAACCCCCAGAGGGCAAGGCACACTGCCTGTAGTATTTTGGAAGAGATTGAAATCAGTTCGCATACGATCATCACTAAATAAAGATTCACTATTACAGACGTCTTGTTCTTTAAACACACCCAACAAGCGTTACACTTGCAACAGTCCTAAACATATTCAGTTAAAAAGTAATCTAGCGAGGCGCAACACAACCACATTGTTCTAATTTAGCATATATATCGAAACAGCTGATTGACCCACTTAGCGTGGGAATTAACAGCGTGACTCACTCCACATTTCGGCAATATTAATTAAATGATTTATGAGAACGTTTATTTAAAGTAAATATCAATGAGAAAGGGAATCTCACGGGATATAAACTAAGGAAGAGACGAAATAAAGCTTATGTTAATAAAATTGAAAGAAAAAGTTGGTCTGAGCTACAGCTAGTGTTGCCTCCAATAACCATTGACTATAACAGATATTATAGTCCGAGTATTATGTCAATCTTCTTTGTGAAAATGTTCAAAATCAAAGCACTCAAAAGACCAATAAATTAAATGTCCCACTGTGCCCCATGTCCCAGAGTGCCCCCGTCCCCCCTATATAAAAAAAAAATAAATAAAAAAAATAAAAATAAAAATATTTCCATGTTATTTGTTGAAAACAAACATGTTTTAAGTTTTCCTGAAAAAATGTCCCAGAGTAATGTAGTTATAGAATATGTGTGAAGCTCTCTGTGGTCAACATTTGATACAGGTCTAACTGCTTTCATCAATTTTTTCTCTGGCCAAATTCCGAGAATTATCTATAAATCTGGGCTGGTTGGAATCGCAGATGTATGTCATTCTCGAAACCGAAAACCGAAAACAATTCGATCAAACCGTCTTTCTGTGACAAGTCAAAATGCTTTGAAAAACGCGATTTCCAATTAGGTATACAGTACATCACTAACTATGGAACAAAAAGCACATACTCACCGCTATTGGTGGCGATTCCCGAATGTAATTCAATCCGATGTGATTTCAACAACGGAACAAGTAATAAACATAAATATAACGTTTACCTTTTTTAAAATTGCTGTATTTGACGAGAAATCGTCAGTTTAAATATTTAAACCATCGTCTGCTGCAATTGTTTTAAATAGTCATGATCATCTGCGACGCTTGTTTTTTAACGTTTCCCTTTGTCCTTAAAAAAGCAAGCGTCGTATAGGACTCACACGACTATTATCTCCCTTGAATACTTGTGCCCTACAGATGAAGGAGGTAGATAAAAAAACAAGTTCGCTTTTCTACATTTTACAGGATACATTGATTTATCTTTACCAGGTTCTAAATCTACAGCATTTTAGGAAGAGATCACAGAAAATTGCATGTTGATATAAGATTTCTGGCTTAATTCTGCCTCATTTTACACATCATGGGCCTAATCACCACGGGGTTGTATTTTTGTCTAAATGTTGATAAGTGTCACGCAAACATGAAATTAAAAAAAGTTCAATCTGGTAAATATTTGTTAAATGTGTTTTAAATTGCAGATATTGGATCAATGAAGAATTTAAGCATAAATACATGTTGCAAAATCTGTTTTATCTCTATGCCACAAACAAAAACATTACAATGGGACCCTATGGAAAATTAATTGTGGTGTGAGATGTATATGATCAAGATTCTATTGAACAAATACACTGAGGCAGTGGGTGGAGTGAATATTCTAAACAGACGATTTCTCGTGAATTGATTAATTGACATTGATACATTCGGGGAATCCACACCAATAGCGTTGAATATGTGCTTTATTTTGTTCCATAGTGATCACGTTTTTCGAAGCATTTTGACTTGTCACACAAAAACGGAAACCAGAGAGATCTTCACACCTTGTCTATAACACATTACTCTGGGATATTTTTTCAGGAAAACTTAAAATATGTTTGTTTTCAACAAATAACACGAAAAAAACAAACAGATTGTGATTGAAGGCAACCATTATTTATATATTCTTTTGTCTATATTTGATTACTATTTTTATGATTCTTTTCATTTGGATACATCATAGATCTATCTACATACCTGTATATCCATGGATACATTGATATAAATTCAGAGATTCATTTTTAGCTCTACTGATCTACGTGGTGCGGCGTCCGTCCTCCATCTGTCTGTCTGTCCGTCCGTAAACTTTTATTTGTAGCAACTACTCCTCTGAAACTACTTTATGGATATTCATGAAACTTTACAGAAATGTTGCCCATGAAGTCTAGTTGATCCTAGCAAAAATTCATGTTGATGTGAAATCCAAGATGGCTGCCAAATCTAAAAATACATTTTTAAGATACAAGTTTGTAGCGATTACTTCTTGAAAACTCTAAGTGATATTGATATGGGACTTTTTTTAAAATGATCAGTACGACATGGTGTTGGTCCTCCTCAAATTTTTTTTGATTCGACATTAAACATGGCTGCCAGCGGCCATCTTTGTTTACATAGAGTTATATAGTAAAAACTTGTAGCGACTACTTCTCTGAAACTACTTGGCGGATTTTCATGAAACTTTACAGGAATGTTGCTCTTGATGTCTAGTTGATCCTAGAAAATTTTCAGATCGGCCAGAAATTCAAGATGGCCGCCACAGCTAAAAATAGATTTAAAATAAATAAGTTTGTAGCGACTACTTCTTGAAAACTATAAGAGATATTGATATGGGACTTTTTCAAAACTGATCAGCATGACATGATGTTGGTCCTTGTCGAAAATCGTTTTGATTCGACGTTAAACATGGCTGCCAGTGGCCATCTTTGTTTATATCATGAAAACTTGTAGCGACTACTCCTCTGAAACTACTTAACGGATTTTCATGCAACTTCACAGCAATGTTGCTCTTGATGTCTTATTGATCCTAGCAGAATTTCAGGTCGGCCGGAAATTCAAGATGGCCGCCATGGCTAAAAATAGATTTTTAAAAAATAAGTTTGTAGCGACTACTTCTTGAAAACTATAAGAGATATTGATATGGGACTTTTTCTAAAATGATCAGCATGACATGGTGGTTATCCGAGTCGAACATTATTTTGATTCGACTTTAAACATGGCTGCCAGTGGCCATCTTTGTTTACATAGAGTTATATAATGAAAATTTGTATCGACTACTCCTCTGAAAGTACTTGACGGATTTTCATGAAACTTCACACAGATGTTGCTCTTGATGTCTAATTGATCCTAGCAAAATTTCAGGTCGGCCGGAAATTCAAGATGGCTGCAATGGCTAAAAATAGATTTTCAAAATACAAGTTTGTAGCGACTACTTCTTGAAAACTATAAGTGATATTGATATGGGACTTTTTCTAAAATGATCAGCATGACATGATGTTGGTCTTTGTCAAAAATCGTTTTGATTCGATGTTAAACATGGCTGTCAGCGGCCATGTTTGTTTACATAGAGTTATATAATGAAAACTTGTAGCGACTACTCCTCTGAAACTACTTAACGGATTGTCATGCAACTTCACAGGAATGTTGCTCTTGATGTCTTATTGATCCTAGCAGAATTTCAGATCGGCAGGAAATTCAAGATGGCCGCCACGGCTAAAAATAGATTTTTAGCTCTACTGATCAGAGATCAGCAGAGCTTATGCCGTGGTGCGGCGTCCGTCATCCGTCTGTCTGTCCGTCCGTCTGTCCGTCTGTCTGTCCGTAAACTTTTATTTGTAGCGACAACTCCTCTGAAACTACTGGATGGATATTCATGAAACTTTACAGAAATGTTGCCCATAAAGTCTAGTTGATCCTAGCAAAAATTCATGTTGATGTGAAATCCAAGATGGCCGCCAAAGCTAAAAATAGAGTTTTAAAATACAAGTTTGTAGCGACTACTTCTTGAAAACTATAAGTGATATTGATATGGGACTTTTTCTAAAATGATCAGCATGACATGATGTTGATCCTTGTCAAAAATCGTTTTGATTCAACGTTAAACATGGCTGCCAGTGGCCATCTTTGTTTACATAGAGTTATATAGTAAAAACTTGTAGCGGCTACTCCTCTGAAACTACTTGACGGATGTTCATGAAACTTGACAGGAATGTTGCTCTTGATGTCTAGTTGATCCTAGAAAAATTTCAGGTCGGCCGGAAATTTAAGATGGCCGCCACAGCTAAAAATAGATTTAAAATAAATAAGTTTGTAGCGACTACTTCTTCAAAACTATAAGAGATATTGATATGGGACTTTTTCTAAAATGATCAGTATGACATGATGTTGGTCCTTGTCGAAAATCGTTTTGATTTGACGTTAAACATGGCTACCAGCGGCCATCTTTGTTTACATAGAGTTATATAATGAAAACTTGTAGCGACAACTCCTCTGAAACAACTTGACGGATTTTCATGAAACTTGACAGGAATGTTGCTCTTAATGTCTAATTGATCCTAGCAAAATTTCAGGTCGGCCGGAAATTCAAGATGGCCGCCACGGTTAAAAATAGATTTTCAAAAAACAAGTCTGTAACGACTACTTCCTGAAATCAAAATCAATCAGTAGAGCTTCAAGGTCATTGACCTCTTGTTGAAAAATAAGTTTGTAGCAACTACTTCTTGAAAACTATAAGAGATATTGATATGGGACTTTTTCTAAAATGATCAGCATAACATGATGGTTATCCGAGTCGAACATTATTTTGATTCGACGTTAAACATGGCTGCCAGTGGCCATCTTCGTTTACATAGAGTTATATAATGAAAACTTGTAGCGACTACTCCTCTGAAACTACTTGACGGATTTTCATGAAACTTCTCACGAATGTCGCTCTTGATGTCTGGTTGATCCTAGCAAAATTTTAGGCCGGCCGGAAATTCAAGATGGCCGCCATGGCTAAAAATAGATTTTCAAAATACAAGTTTGTAGCGACTACTTCTTGAAAACTATAAGTGATATTGATATGGGACTTTTTCAAAAATGATCAGCATGACATGTTGTTGGTCCTTGTCAAAAATTGTTTTGATTCGATGTTAAACATGGCAGTCAGCGGCCATCTTTGCTTACATAGAGTTATATAATGAAAACTTGTAGCGACTACTCCTCTGAAACTACTTGACGGATTTTTATGACACTTCACAGAAATGTTGCTCTTGATGTCTCATTGATCGTAGCAAAATTTCAGATCGGCCAGAAATTCAAGATGGCCGCCACAGCTAAAAATAGATTTAAAAGAAAAAATGTTTGTAGCGACTACTTCTTGAAAACAATAAGAGATATTGATATGGGACTTTTTAGCTCTACTGGCCAAGGGCCAGCAGAGCTTATGGGATGGTGTGTTGTCCGTCGTCCGTCCGTCCGTCGTCCGTTAACTTTTGCTTGTGTACACTCTAGAGGCCACATTTCTGATGCAATCATCATGAAACTTTGTCAGAATGTTTGTCTCAATAAAATCTCGGTCAAATTTGAAAATGGGTCATGTGGGGTCAAAAACTAGGTCACTAGGTCATATATTGGAAAAACCTTGTGTACACTCTAGAGGCCATATTTTTGACCCGAGCTTGATGCAACTTTGTCAGAATGTTTGTCTTAATTATATCTTGGTCAAGTTTGAAAATGGGTCACATGGGGTTAAAAACTATGTCACTAGGTCAAATACTTGAAAAACCTTGTGTACATCTAGAAGCCGTATTTCTGACCCAATCTTGATGAAACTTTGTCAAAATGTTTGTCTTAATTATATCTTGGTCAAGTTCAAAAATGGGTCACATGGTGTTAAAAACTAGGTCAATAGGTCAAACTTTGGAAAAAACCGTGTGACACTCTAGAGGCCATATTTTTGACCCGATCTTGATGAAACTTTGTCAGAATGTTTGTCTCAATGAAATCTCGGTCAAGTTCAAAAATGGGTCATGTGGGGTCAAAAACTAGGTCACTAGGTCAAATACTTGAAAAAACTTGTAGAGGTCATATTTGTTACCCAATCTTGATGAAACTTTGTCAAATTGTTTATCATAATTATATCTTGATCAAGTTCGGAAATGGGGTCACTAGGTCAAATATTGGAAAAACCGTGTGTACACTCTAGAGGCCATATTTTTGACAAGAGATTGATGCAACTTTGTCAGAATGTTTATCTTAATTGTTTGTCTCAATGAAATCTCGGTCAAGTTCGAAAATAGGTCATGTGGGGTCAAAAACTAGATCACTAGGTCAAATATTGGAAAAACCTTGTGTACACTCTAGAGGCCATATTTGTTACCCAATCTTGATGAAACTTTGTTAAATTGTTTATCTTAATTATATCTTGATCAAGTTCGGAAATGGGTCACATGAAGTTAAAAACTAGGTCACTAGGTCAAATATTGGAAAAACCTTGTGTACACTCTAGAGGCCATATTTTTGACCGGAGCTTGATGCAACTTTGTCAGAATGTTTATCTTAATTGTTTGTCTCAATGAAATCTCGGTCAATTTCGAAAATGGGTCATGTGGGGTCAAAAACTAGGTCACTAGGTCAAATACTTGAAAAAACTTGTGTACACTCTAGAGGTCATATTTGTTACCCAATCTTGATGAAACTTTGTCAAATTGTTTATCTTAATTATATCTTGATCAAGTTCGGAAATGGGTCACATGAAGTTAAAAACTAGGTCACTAGGTCAAATATTGGAAAAACCTTGTGTACACTCTAGAGGCCATATTTTTGACCCGAGGTTGATGCAACTTTGTCAGAATGTTTATCTTAATTGTTTGTCTCAATGAAATATCGGTCAAGTTCGATAATGGGTCATGTGGGGTCGAAAACTAGGTCACTAGGTCAAATATTGGAAAAACCTTGTGTACACTCTAGAGTCCATATTTTTGACCCGAGCTTTATGCAACTTTGTCAGAATGTTTGTCTTAATTATATCTTGGTCAAGTTTGAAAATGGGTCACATGGGGTTAAAAGCTAGGTCACTAGGTCAAATACTTGAAAAACCTTGTGTACACTCTGAGTAGAAGCCGTATTTCTGACCCAATCTTGATGAAACTTTGTCAAAATGTTTGTCTTAATTATATCTTGGTCAAGTTCAAAAATGGGTCACATGGTTTTAAAAACTAGGTCACTAGTTCAAACTTTGGAAAAACCGTGTGTACACTCTAGAGGCCATATTTTTGACCTGATCTTAATGAAACTTTGTCAGAATGTTTGTCTCAATGAAATCTCGGTCAAGTTCAAAAATGGGTCATGTGGGGTCAAAAACTAGGTCACTAGGTCAAATACTTGAAAAAACTTGTGTACTCTCTAGAGGTCATATTTGTTACCCAATCTTGATGAAACTTTGTCAAATTGTTTATCTTAATTATATCTTGATCAATTTCGGAAATGGGTCACATGAAGTTAAAAACTAGGTCACTAGGTCAAATATTGGAAAAACCTTGTGTACACTCTAGAGGCCATATTTTTGACCAGAGCTTAATGCAACTTTGTCAGAATGTTTGTCTTAATTATATCTTTGTCAAGTTTGAAAATGGGTCACATGGGGTAAAAAACTAGGTCACTAGGTCAAATACTTGAAAAACCTTGTGTACACTCTAGAAGCCGTATTTCTGACCCAATCTTGATGAAACTTTGTCAAAATGTTTGACTTAATTATATCTTGTTCAAGTTCAAAAATGGGTCACATGGTGTTAAAAACTAGAAAAACTTTGGAAAAACCGTGTGTACACTCTAGAGGCCATATTTTTGACCCGATCTTGATGCAATTTTGTCAGAATATTTGTCTCAATTATAGCTTGCTAAAATTCGAAAATGGGTTACACAGGGTCGAAAACTAGGTCACTAGGTCAAATACTTGAAAAACCTTGTGTACACTCTAGAGGCCATATTTCTGACCCGATCTTGATGAAACTTTGTCGAAATGTTGTCTTATTTATATTTTGGTCAAGTTCGAAAATGGGTCCCATGGGGTCAAAAACTAGGTCACTAGGCCAAATACTTGAAAAACCTTGTGTACACTCTAGACGCCATATTTTTTTTCATTCGATCTTTACCAAACTTTACCAGATTGTTAATGTCAATAACAGCTCGGTAAAGCTTGTTTTTAGCTTATGGGATGGTGTGTTGTCCGTTTTCCGTCGTCCGTTAACTTTTCTTGTGTACACTCTAGAGGCCACATTTCTGATGCAATCATCATGAAACTTTTTCAGAATGTTTGTCTCAATTAAATCTTGGTCAAGTTCAAAAATGGGTCATGTGGGGTCAAAAACTAGGTCACTAGGTCAAATACTTGAAAAAACTTCTGTACACTCTAGAGGTCATATTTGTTACCCAATCTTGATGAAACTTTGTCAAATTGTTTATCATAATTATATCTTGATCAAGTTCGGAAATGGGTAACATGAAGTTAAAAACTAGGTCACTAGGTCAAATATTGGAAAAACCTTGTGTACACTCTAGAGGCCATATTTTTGACCCGAGCTTGATGCAACTTTGTCAGAATGTTTGTCTTAATTATATCTTGGTCAAGTTTGAAAATGGGTCACATGGGGTTAAAAACTAGGTCACTAGGTCTAATACTTGAAAAACCTTGTGTACACTCTAGAAGCCGTATTTCTGAACCAATCTTGATGAAACTTTGTCAAAATGTTTGTCTTAATTATATCTTGGTCAAGTTCAAAAATGGGTCACATGGTGTTAAAAACTAGGTCACTAATTCAAACTTTGGAAAAACCGTGTGTACACTCTATAGGCCATATTTTTGACCCAATCTTGATGCAATTTTGTCAGAATATTTGTCTCAATTATAGCTTGCTAAAGTTCGAAAATGGGTCACACAGGGTCAAAAACTAGGTCACTAGGTCAAATACTTGAAAAACCTTGTGTACACTCTAGAGGCCATATTTCTGACCCGATCTTGATGAAACTTTGTCGAAATGTTGTCTTAATTATATTTTGGTCAAGTTCGAAAATGGGTCCCATGGGGTCAAAAACTAGATCACTAGGTCAAATACTTGAAAAACCTTGTGTACACTCTAGACACCATGTAGTACGACTCGATTCATCAATGGTATAACAGCCAGTAGAGCGTTCACAGGCCCTCTTGGGCCTCTTGTTCTAAAATAATCAGCATGACATGATGGTTGTCCGAGTTGACATTATTTTGATTCAATGTTAAACATGGCTGTCAGCGGCCATCTTTGTGTACATAGAGTTATATAATGAAAACTTGTAGCGACTACTTCTCTGAAACTACTTGACGGATTTTCATGAAACTTCACAGGAATTTTGCTCTTGATGTCTAATTGATCCTAGCAAAATTTCAGGTCGGCCGGAAATTCAACTTGACCGCCACGGCTAAAAATAGATTTTCAAAAAACAAGTTTGTAGCGACTACTTCCTGAAATCAAAATCAATCAGTAGAGCTTCAAGGTCATTGACCTCTTGTTAAAAAAAATGACAGACTTAATGAACGACTCGTGTTAATGACAGTTTTAATATTATTAAAAGTTTAGTATTATGACAGAATAATAAACAGATTGGACACTTTCTTTCTGAAACAATGAAGTGACCAAACTATCACGTAGCACCTTAACTTTTTCTTCGAACATCTCTTTCAAATATTCATAGATTTTGATAAGAATACATGCAAAGATTCATATTAAAATAAATGGCAATATGGGATTATAATATTTTTACTTAAAATTTATTTTCCAAAGAAATTGTATAAAAATACCATTAATTTCCGCACTGCCACGTGAAACAGATATACATTTCACAGTATCCTATATATTTGTTATTTCTAGGTATGTGGTTTTATATAAAACTAGAAATGTGTCCATAGGACACTGATGCCCCCAGTATAAGTTACTAGAACTATGAATTCGCCAAAAATAAAATGATTTCAAAACATGAACCGTTTCAAAAGGGGGGCATAACTCCTTCAGAAATTGACCGATGCTGACCTAATTCAAACTTGGCCTGTATTCTATAATTACACAGATATACACCAAATATTAATTACAAACATGTACCCTTTCAAAAGTTATTGAGCGGAAACCAATTTGCTGCAGAAAATTAAGTCGAAAAGGGGCCACAACTCCTGCATAAAATGAGCAACGTTGACCGAAATCAAACTTGACCTGTATTTTATAATTACACAGCTACACACCAAACATTAATTACAAACATGGACTCTTTCAAAAGTTATTGAGCGGAAACAATTTGACCTGTATTTTATAATTACATATTAATTACAAACGTGGACCCTTTCAAAAGTTATTGAGCGGAAACCAATTTGTTGCAGAAAACTAAGTCGAAAAGGGGCCACAACTCCTGCATAAAATGACTGAGCAACGTTGACCGAAATCGAACTTGACCTGTATTTTATAATTACACAGCTACACACCAAATATTAATTACAAACATGGATCCTTTCAAAAGTTATTGAGCGGAAACCAAATTGTTGCAGAAAACTAAGTCGAAAAGGGGCCACAACTCCTGCATCAAATGAGCAACGTTGACCGAAATCGAACTTGACCTGTATTTTATAATTACACAGCTACACACCAAATATTAATTACAAACATGGACCCTTTCAAAAGTTATTGAGCGGAAACCAATCTGTTGCAGAAAACTAAGTCGAAAAGGGCCACAACTCCTGCATAAAATGAGCAACGTTGACCGAAATCGAACTTGACCTGTATTTTATAATTACACAGCTACACATCCAATTATTAATTACAAACATGGACCCTTTCAAAAGTTATTGAGCGGAAACCAATTCGGACGGACTGAAGGGACGGACGGACGGACGGACAGGGGTAACACTTATTATATAAATGCCCCTTTCGGCATTCTCGAATGCCGGGGGCATAACAATATCAATATCCAGAAGACTAAGAAGTGGTATAAATACTGAGCGTAATGTCAAAAATCAAACAAATAATTTATTATATTTGCAATATAAAAGATGATTTGTGTGCGTCAGCATGATAGGACACTTAGGCTGTGTCATTCTTGAATTAAAACTTAATTAAGCCCCTAGCAAAGATGCTATATATAATATTAAAATAGTATGCGATTAGTTTTGACATCCATGAAAAAAAAATAAAAAAATACCTACCCTAATTTTTTCAACTGAGTAACCAGAAACACAGGGGTTTTTTTTTCTGGCCTTATAGTTTTCAGTAAGTAGTCGCTACAATTTTTTTTTAAATCTATTTTTAGCCCTGACGGCCATCTGGAATTTCAGGCCGGCCTGAAATTTTGCTACGATCAACCAGACATCAAGAGCAACTTTCCTGTGAAGTTTCATGAAAATCCGTCAAGTAGTTTCAGAGGAGTAGTCGCTATAAGTTTTATTATATAACTCTATAAACAAAGATGGCCCCTGGCGGCCATGTATAATGTCGAATCAAAATAATTTTCAACAAGGATCAACATCATGTCATGCTGATCATTTTAGAAAAAGTCCCATATCAATATCACTTGTAGTTTTCAAGAAGTAGTCGCTACAAACTTGTTTTTTAAAAATCTTATTTTAGCCGTGGCGGCCATCTTGAATTTCTGGCCTACCTGAAATTTAGCTAGGATCAATAAGACATCAAGAGAAGCATTCCTGTGAAGTTTCATGAAAATTCGTCAAGTAGTTTCAGAGGAGTAGTCGCTACAAGTTTTTACTGTATAACTCTATGTAAATAACGATGGCCGCTGGCAGCCATGTTTATCATCGAATCAAAATGATTTTCGACAAAGACCAACATCATGTCATGCTGATCATTTTAGAAAAAGTCCCATATCAATATCACTTATAGTTTTCAAGAAGTAGTCGCTACAAACTTGTTTTTTAAAAATCTATTTTTAACTTTGGCGGCCATCTTGGATTTCACATCAACGTAAATTTTTGCTAGGATCAACTAGACATCATGGGCAACATTCCTATAAAGTTTCAGTAGTTTCAGAGGACAGACGGACGGACAACGGACACCGCACCACGGCATTAGCTCTGCTGATCAGTAGAGCTAAAAACAATAAAAACGAGGGGAATGGGTATTAGGGAGCGTCTTTTCTTATTACGTTTTCCAAAGTTTTCCATGAAATAAAAAATATTCAAGCTAATTTATCAACACTTCAGCGTCGAAGACCTGCATTAACAATTTTGGGAAACTTCTCCCAAAATGAATGCAACTCTAAGATTGGGCTGACTTTAAAAGTTAAGTCAAATCATTTGAGGTCAGCAGATGTAAAGATTCTAGGGGTATTAGGGCATGGTCTCCCAGTTGTTGTTTTTTTAAAATACTAAAACTTTAAATGACACATGTTATCGAATTTTGTGACAATTTTTGTTAGGACTAAACAGGTAGGCGTAATATTCTGAGCGTTATTACAAAAAGTCTACTTTCGGAATATTTAACAACAAATACCCTACCCCTGCCCCACCCCACTTACTTTCCCCACCACTTTCCACCCCTTCCATTGTTGTGCTCTTTTAGATTTTTTAGCATTTTCGTATCTGTTAAAAAGTTGTAGGGTATTAATAATTGCCGTCTGGATACGTGCAAAAGGAAGTATGCACTTTTAAAGTATGCACTTTTAAATTATTTCACCCGCCTGAGTGGGAATGGGGCAGCAACGGGAGTACCCAGGGAAATAGAAAAATGTTTAATTCCTACCCTAGCAGCAACATTTTGCAGGGTAGTCCCCAATTTTGGTATTATACCGGGTTCTGTCTTAGTCACACAATATCCGTTCCCACCTGTTACGGGTAAAACGTAACAAGAAAGGAAGAGCAAAACCAGCAACAACAGTTTTTAAAATATAAGCAACACATTTATTCAAAGAGTACAATGAAACACTTACAGAATACAAATAAATTAGATCCAGTATTTCTTTAAAATCCGATTTTAGAATCCAGTCAAAATAATATTGGCAAGTGTCCCTTCAATCTAAATTGGCAAGTGTCACTTTAATCCAATTTTATTTTAAGTCATGTCAACATCATCATTATAAATATACATAGGTAACACCACCCACTAAGGAGTGAAAATGTGTTAAGGGTGATGTTGGGATAGTGGAAGGGTGGCGGGGATGGGGTGGTGAGGTTCTGGGTGTGAACCGTTTTTGAGGGCTTTTTTCCAAGAGGAGTGGGGTATTTTTGAAAGTGTCCAGGGGACGGGTGTGTTGTCAAGAAATAGTTTTATAGATAAGCGATTGAGGTAGGCTGGAAGGAATTTTCGAGGTGTGTGGGTGTGAGGTAGTTGAAAAAATCCAGGGAGGTATTTTCGCACCCCCTCCCCCCCCCCCCCCCCCACCACCACCACCACCACCACCACCACCACCACCACCACCACCACCACCACCACCAAACGCACCACCTCGCAACCCCTCATTTTATAAGTAAAAATCCTTGTTTCCATTATGTCATTCAAACAGGGTAATACAGTTACATTCAATTTTCTTTTTATAATCAAAAAAAATCAAACTTAGTTTTTGCTATGTCATTTGCAAAATCACAGATTCAATCTCAAATAAATATATCTACGCATATACAATATCTACACAATCTATTAATAGATGCAAACACATTGTATGGTGTGTCTCACCTGATAATGTTTGACCAATGAATGCCTTTTAGTTTGATCACGTGTAGTGATTGCTGACAGTCGTCAATTTAAATTGTCGGCTGTGTAGCAGTCTAACAATTAACCAATCACCAAGCCATGTTAGTTGAATTCCACTAATCGAACAACGTTTTGCATTCGCTTTTGTGTTTCTTGTGGAAAAAATGGCGGCTGGATCATTCAACACATACTGAATATGAGTATTTTAACAAAAATCGAGGAATCCAGAGGATATTAACAAAGACATCAAGAATACATTTCCGTTCAAATGGCTTGAACGTAGCATTGAGTTGGAGAAGGGTCTGGATGTCTCAATTGCAGTTAAACTCGACAAAGTGTGATCAACCGGGACATGACTTTGCAAGTTGTGCACCAAACAAATTACGGCAGTTGTGGTTCTGAGTGAGTGAGTTGCTCTTGAAGATCATGTCCGATCAACAAATTATGTGTCACTTTAGATATAGGGAAAAACTTCAAACATCTTCTTCTCTGAAACTAAAATAGCCAAAGGTTTAATATTTTATATTTACACAAAAGCATATTTACACAAAAGCGCCTTCATTTTGTATTAGATCTTTTCCAAACTTGGTCAGATTGTTGATATATATATTCCCTCCTACGTCAGCAGAGCTTATGGGATGCCGAGTTGTCCGTCATCCGTCAACTTTTGCCTCGTGAAACATGATATGACTTTATTATTAATCAGATCTTTACCAATATTTACCAGGGTCTTTATATCAAGAAATGCTCGGACAAGTTCGAAAAGCAGCCAGATCGGATTAGTTTCACTGATGTTATCGCCCTTGATTTGCTGAAAAATGCCATATTCTGCCTTGTGAACACCCTAGCACCTTCTTTACCAAACTTGCTCAGTTGTTAATATCAGTGAAAACTCGGAAATGTTCGAAAACCAGCCAGATCCGATCAGTAACATCAGAGTTCATAATGGCCCTTGTTGTGCAAAAAACAATTCTTTTCTACCTTGTGACCACTCTAGCACTTTCATTTATTATTTGATCTTTACCAAACTTGCACATATTGTTAATGTCAATGAATGCTCGGACAAGTTTGAAAACCAGCCAGATCAGATCAGTAACAACAGAGTTATGACCCTTGTTTTGCTGAAAAATGCCACGATAGTGGCAGGGAGGAAGTGTACATGTATACTTACTCCCTGATAGTGGGTAGGGAGACCTAAAAGTGATTTTTCAGGGCATTTGAGCAATGATATCAGGCTAAAACATTGCTCCTGATTTTTTGTCAAATACAACTTCAGTAGTGACATTAAAGTGACATATTTATGACAGAGATTGTCATAGATACTAGTTTAAGATGCTGTTAAAAGACTGTGGAGATATTAGCAAAAGTGTTTTTTGTGACACCTGGATATACCTGGATTTACCTGTTTCTTTGTTATCTTCATCCAGCATTATTCATTTGGACATTTTCCCTCATGGTATGGGATCTTGATTTCGATTACAAATCCCTTTCACTGATTTTGTAATTCATAACTTTCACACCTGGTCAACTTCCTGTAGGTTGAGATACTCGGTAGGTGAAAATAAAGGGGTTTACAATCTCTATATAAAAAATGAAAATATTTTACCATGATTTAAATTGAATGTATCCAATCAAAAGAGGAGAAGATGTGCAGCTTGCATCCATGCGCACGGCGGATACACAAAATATTGAATTTTATGACTTTTGACTTTGGGGGGTGCTCCATCAATCGAATGAAATCCATACTTATCGTTATCCGAGTTTTGTTAAATTTTCACAGTATATCAACATAATAATGGTCTTATGGATTTATTTTAACCCGAATAAATTGTGCTGATAATAAAAAAGATACAGCAGTTTAACTAAGTAATGCGTTTCTTTTGTGTTTCGGTGTAGATGGTGAACATGGAAATGATATTGATTCCAAAATATACAAACTTATTTGCAGTATATTATGTATTTGACATGAAATTGGGCCTCAAAAACCCGACCACTATACTATTCTGGTGGCATGTCTTTGCATCTGTTCCCCCCCCCCCCCCTTATTATCCCCCTTCTCCATCCCTCCCTTTTTTTACCACATGAGGTCATTCAGATGAAGATTTACAGTTTGTTATTAATGATCAACACTTTTTAGAAACCTTAATGATGGACTGGGTGGAAAATCCATTTCATACGTTAGTTATAAGAAAAAAATAAAAGTTAAAACTGAAGAGGACCTCATTGTAAAAATAGATATTATAGAGCAGTCTTTAACGGAAGTAAATGCAAATGAACTAAACATATTAAAAAATGAATTAAATATTTTAAGACAAGACAAACTGAAAGGTCATATAATAAGATCAATCAAAGTATTTTTCTTAAATCTTGGTACAATAAAGGGATACGATATGTTAATGATATAAGCGATATAATGGCAATCTCTTTACCAAAGAAGAATTTGTAGAAATCACAAACAATACACCTAACTTTCTTCATTTCCATGGAATATGATAACTATACTTAAGCAATTCCTTCAGTTCAAAAAATTTGAATCAATAAATAAAAAAATGATGTACCCACTTATACCATCGCACCTGAATACTACAAAACAAAAAATGAACACAACCAATGTATGACACTTTAAATCAAAATACAGTAAAACCTACTAGTCAAACTAAGTGGAATAAAATGTATACAATAACTGAAAAGGACTGGAGTATATTCTATAATATACCTTTTTAAATAACTAAAGACACCAACCTTCAATGGTTGCAAGTAAAATTGTTGCATAGAATACTTCCAACAAACAAATATCTGACTCTGCTCAACATCAAGTCAAATGAAAATGTACGTTTTGCACGGAAGCAATAGAAACAGTAGAACATATATTTTGGCATTGTAAACACACTCAAAAATTGCTAATTGATAGAAATATTCCTCAATTTGGAACATATGAAACCTAATCCAAGTGAAATAAAAATTATTTTTGGAAACAAAGAACACATTTTAAAAGCAGCGTCGGAAAATGTCACATTTCTTGAAATGACGCATTACATATTGTACACCAGTAGATGTCTTAACACTAAGCTGTCGGTTATAGGATTAAAAAGAAGCATTAAATCTAGGTATGAAATTAGCAAAATAATTGCACTTAAAAATAAATGTATGGATAAATTCAATAATGACTGGAGTATTATACATGCTCTAATAACCTAAAAACACAGATGATACAAAATCTAATGAAACAGAAATTATGTACTCTGAATACATCAAACCAGTAGAGCGTGCGAATCCTTATCTCATGTGACCTCACCTAAATCCTTATCCTTTTTTACCCCTTCTCCCTACCATTATTTAGTAGTTTTAATGATCATCATTATGCAACAAAATAATATTGTTAGAAATATTATTAAATCTTAGAATACAAGTATAGTAGGAAGTGATGATGTTTCGAGTATGTGATATGTACATGTGTATAATTATGTTGTATTCATTTATTAGTCCCCCACCAGTCCCGGGGGTGTGTGGGGGGGGGGGGGGCTATAGGTTTGCACCCCGTCCTTCCGTCCGTCCTTCCGAATGCTTGACCGGGCCATATTTTCAATACTATAAGACTTTGAGATACCAAACTTGGTATGTGGATACATCTTGGGATAACGGTGTGTTGTGTACCAAAATAAGGTCACTGTGACCTCTGTCATAGAAAATGCTTATCCAGACCGTATTTACAATACTATAGCATTTAGAGATACCAAACTTGGTATGTGAATACATCTTGGGATAGTGGTGTGTCGCATACCAACATACGGTTATTGTGACCTTGACCTGTGACCTCTGTCATAGAAAATGCTCGTCCGGACCTTGTTTTCAATACTATAACACTTACAGATACCAAACTTGGTATGTGGATACATCTTGGGATAGCGGTGTGTCGCATACCAAAATAAGGTCATTGTGACCTTGACCTGTGACCTCTGCCATAGAAAATGCTTGTCTGCACCGTATTTTCAATACTATAACACTTAGAGTTCCAAACTTGCCATCTTGGGATAGCGGTGTGTTGCGTGCAAAAATCAGATCACTGTGACCTTGACCTGTGACCTCTGTCATAGAAAATGCTTGTCCGGACCTTATTTTCAATACTATAACACTTAGATATACCAAACTTGGTATATGAATACATCTTGGGATAGCGCTGTGTCGCCTACCAAAATAAGGTCATTGTGACCTTGACCTTGATCTTTGACCTCCATCATTGGAAATGTCTGGAAAATGCTTGTCTGGGCAGGTGGAGGACTATGGATTGCCCTGCAATTCTTGATGCTCTTGTTATAATGATTCTGTAATTTGTGCGGTGGGATGACCCCGACACACAACACACTTATTGACGGGGAAATAAATTGGTCACCTTTATGGGACTGAAAGCTACATTCTGCCTTGTGAACACTACCACTTCATTTATTATTTGATCTTTACCAAACTTACACAGATTGTTAATATCAATGTAAGCTCAGACAAGTTTGAAAACCTGCCAAATTGTTTCAGTAACACTGGAGTTACGGCCCTTGATTTAGTTACAAATGCTGTATTTTGACTTATTAAGACGGTAGGGGTTTTAATTGGCCAGATATTAATGAAACTTTGTAGGGATGCCAATGTTCAGTACGAAATCTAGTTATGTATGTCATCACAGTGTTTAAGTTGAATAAATTTTGGCTAAGTTATGGCCCTTTAAAGGTTTTACTACATAAACTTTATCAGGACTATTTCTCTTGAACCCTTGGCTGGATTTCAACAAAACTTTGCAGGGATGATCAGTACCTGAAGCCTAGTTATGCATGTCATTGTCGCATTTTGGTTGGAAGATTTTTGGCTGAGTTGTGGCCCTTAAAGGTTTTAATACACAAATTTTGTCTGGACAAGGTTCTCCTGAACCCCTGACTGGATTTCAGTGAAACTTTGCAGGGATGATCAGTATCAGGCCTAGTTGTGCATGTCATCGCCATGTTCCGGTTGAATGATTTTTGTGGAGTTATAGCCCTTTAAAGGTTTTGATACGCTTTATCCAGACTAGTCTCTTCTGAACTCCTGGCTGAATTTAAACGAATTTTGGCAGAAATGATGAGTACCAAGCCTAGTTGCGCCTATCATCGCTGTGTTCTGGTTGAATGAGTTATGGCCTAATATACACAAATTTTATCCAGACAATTTTTCCTGAACCCTTTGCAGGATTTTAGTGAAACTTGGCAGGAATGATGAGTACCAAGCCTAGTTGCGCATGTTGTCGTGTTTCCCATCAAAGACTCCATATAGCCAGTAGGGCGATACAGGCCCTCTTGGGCCTCTTGTTATTGGAGTTGTGGCTCTTTAAAGGTTTTAATACACAAACTTTGTCCAGACTAGTTCTCCTCAGCCAGGTTATGTATATCATTGTCGTGTTCCGTTTGAATTTTTGGCAGAGTTATGGACCTTTAAAGGTTTTAATGCACAATCTTTGTTCCGACTAGTTCTCCTGTTCTACCAAGCCTAGTTGTGCATATAGTTGTTCCGGTTGAATGATTTTTATTGGAGTTGTGGCTCTTTAAAGGTTTTAATACACAAACAAATTGTGGCTCTTTAAAGGTTTTAATACACAAACTTTGTTTGGACTAGTTCTCGTCAGCCAGGTTGCATATATCATTGTCGTGTTCCAGTTGAATGATTTTCGGCGTATTTATGATCCTTGCGGCAGTGGGGGAGACATCTGTTTTTACTAAAAAGAACATCTAGTTCTAATTTGGTATGGTTATTTAGGGATTCGAGGCACAACATAATTATATAAAACGAGTTTTGACCGCCTGCATAAAGAGGCCATTCTACAGTTTTTGCAAGGTTTTTTCATCAAGGGAGAAACACGATGTGACATCACGCGCACCTTCGCGCAAAGAGCCGATTCAGTCAACCCAATGAAACGAGATTTCCGTGGGAAGAGTTGTTTCAATATATTTATTATGTATAATCGTATATAGCAAAAAGGTTTTTAGTGATTGACGATGTCGGTGAATTATTATTAATGATAAGATGAAATAAAAAAACATGATTAGATTGTTATTCTTTTGGAATATAGTATATATAGAAATCTTGTAATGGTTATATCTTCTGTATTTATGATCGGATTTGATCAAAACTTCCATAGATTGTAGAATTCAGGGTCTAGTTGTGCAAGAACGTTAACGCATGTCTCTACGTCATTGATGTCAATGTCATGATGTCACATGTTATTAAAAAAAATAATGTTACTTGTTAAGTTGTTTTACTGTGAAATCAATCAGTCTGTCTCAGTCAAAGCTGACAGTTTTAACAACATTGACGTCATCCAAAATGGCTACATCGCTGACCGTTGTGACGTCATCCAATTTGGATAGCCCGTTTTTGATCAGGTTCTGATCAAAATCTTTTCATTCATAACAAGTGTCAAGCTCCAGATTATCTGAGTTTCTATTCATAATATGTGTCAAGCTCCAGATAATATTATCTGAGTTTTCATTCATAACAAGTGTCAAGCTGCAGATTATCAATTTAAGCAGAAACAATTTAGAAATAAAATAGTTTATTATTTATTGTATTATTGATATTACTTATTATTCCAGATTCACCAGTGTACCCATTTGGAATCGCTTACCAATCCATACAAACCTACCGTTTGTAGTCGACTACGCCCAGGAATATGTTTCATCGTGTAATGCAAAAAGTATAAATGAACTAAATAAAAAAGTTCATGCAATTGTTAAACTATCAGTTATCATGGTTGTTTACTCTCAGAACAGGTCTTGAAGGTTATGCATACATAGAGCGTTTGTGAAGAATTCAATACAAATCTGTGACGAATACAAATATTTAGAGAAATCTGTGACAAAGCTCTAATTATAAATGAAATTAATTGTTATCTACTGTAAACTCAAATTGCCTTATGCATAATTCCCTTATTGTTGCTGCTGTTTTCTCTGTTTTTACATAGACATGTAAAGCATTATAATCACTGTTTTTCAATAAGTAGGTCCATTTGCCGTAAACAATTATCAATTTTTCAAGTTGTGCATTAGCATTAAAGTCCTAATTTGTAACATTGCTTGGCTTTCGAAGATTATAAATCCAAAGTTTTGGATGCAACACTTCACTGGTTTTTAAGTTGTAGGCGGATGAGTTAATAGACTGATGAACGATATCTTAAGCTAAACAATCCTTCGTGATAGCTACACGTAATACTTTCAGCTACCAAGAAACACGTCATGATCGCTAAAGTTCCATGTGAACAGACACACATAGCTTTGAGGAAATAAGCTTTTGTTAAATATACGTTATTTCAACTTTGCTTAAAATTGTGCTTGATTATGATGAAATAATTCTCTATTTTTGAATTCTATGTTAGTTGAAGCAATTGGTATTATATACATTCCGTTAATAAAAGAATGGCACAGGCTTACAGAAAAGAAACACGTTTGCGAAGCATTTTAATGTGTCCTTAACGGACATCGATAAGTATTTTTATATAAAAACTATTTAATGGCCTTTTATGTCTTAAATTTAAAGCACACTATAATGTAACGAAGGTTTAAATAGTACGTGATTTTTAAACCACGATTACGAAATGCAATATAAAGTGTTCTATGTTATTTAGGGTGTAAGTATGTTGTTGTTGTTGTAATTATAAATTGTTGTTACAAGTTGGTTAGTTAGTTATATATGTTTATTTTCAAAATTTTGACAAACAGTTGGAAATAAACTTGAAATTACCAATGAATTAAATCTTTGTTTTCAATTATTTGTTATAATTGGGATAGTTATTTACATGTTCAGACTTAACGAGCTCAGATTGTGCTTACGATATATGTGACATGTATTTATGTTGCATTTCAAATGTAACGAACACAAATCACCATAAAGTAACGAAGATTTATTTGGTAATGAAGGTTTGAACGTGGGAACATTTTATGTTCAACAGATTTAAATATGTGTTTTAACACAATTAAGCAATGTTAAACTTTTGGTTAACTGTTATTGTCAGCTATAAGTATAATATATTGTCAGTACACGTGACGCCATAAACCTTGCTATTGTACATGTGCCGCCATAACTACAACGTTGTATATGTGACGTCATAAACTACAATGTTAATTATGCACGTGCCACCATAAGGCTTTCAGTAAAACTATTAAACATGATTTACAAACAATCTCTCGATATTTTCAATTTCGGATACTTTAAACATTCTTTTGGATTTTCCAGTAGCCAATGGTGTATCAATTCTGCACAGAATATCACTTTGAGCCAGCCATATCCTATCCACTTGTCTAGGCCACTGAAACAAATTCTTCCTTGACTCCATGAAATTTATTTCGAATTCCTTTTCTTCTTCATCTTGTTCAGTTATTTGTCCGATGAACCACCTTTGATCATAAACAGCTGCAACGAAGTCGCAAACCCCAACTTTCTGAAGATCAAAATCATTGGTAGAAGCGGTGGCCTTTAATTCTACATCTGTATTCACTTTGTCCGTTGCATTGTCTATTCGATCCATATCAGGTTTTGAGCTAGAGGTATTTTCCGTTTCGCAGCAGTGCATTTGTTTTGTTTTGGTACCAAGACGCGTACTAGCAGGCTCCCAGGAGTCGCATGTTTTGCCCTGGAGACACGTTTGACAGTAGCAACTTACTTCTCGAACTTTTATTTGTGAGTTACCTAGCCCGACAACAGCATGTATTTTCATTGTTCCCTTTATTGGCCTGACTTGTTTGTTTTCTAGTGCATGCTCAATCTCTGAACAACGTGTAGACGAAACAAATCGAAATGTGATATTTGTCATAGTTGAATTAATGGCCCACTGATAGAATGCGTTTGCATCTTGGATTATGATTTTGCCACTTCTCATTGCTTCATCGGCAAGCCTTTTGCAGGTCCCACCCAGTCCATCACACGGCCCTTTGCCGTGACCGGCTTCAAAGTAATTCCAACGTGCACGCATTCCGTATATTTCAAAGTGGTTGGCAACCAGGTCAAAAATCAATTTGTTCCGGTATTGACTGGTAGGCGAATCGCTCCAGTAATGAATGCATTTAATCTGATCATCTATCTCTTTAAGACATGGTATGATGTCATCAACAAAAGCTCGCACAGTTGTTGCCTTGTGACCCATTTCATCCAAAACGACGATGAAACTTTTGTGGTTCAATTCACCATCAGCTGATTTGAAGTATGCAACAACGGGATGCAAAGTTACAGTTGTTTGATTAAAATATGCGCTCTGTACTTCCTCTAACGATTTACAACTATAGTTCTCAGCAAAATCTAGCTGCAAAATCATTTCATGCTCTGGCAGTTTTTCTTTCAAACTGCAAATTTGTATTCCTACACGGGAAACGTGGCATTCAAATTCTTTCATCTGTACTTCAAACTGTGCTATAAACTGTTCTTTGTCCATTTCAGTTTCAACTAGCTTAGTCACATATTTCTTCTTTCCCTTTTCTTGTACTTCTATACGTGCCCACTGACTTCGTTTTACTGTATCAATTATTGCTTCTTTAAGCCTCTCAGTATTCGGCATGTGTTCAATCACTTTTTCAGGATTGGATGGTATTTCTAGACCTATTCTCTTTAGGGCCTTCACAGAAAGGGCTGCGTTTTGATGTTTCGTACACAGACAGGAACTGCGACTCAAAAAGGCCGTTGTTAAAATGTATTTTGGGCGGGATCTACAGAATGAAGTAAACGAAATGTTTACTGATGGATTTTCTGCCCTGAATTTCTGGTAAAGATTAGATAGATAATCTGTTAGCACATATGCTTGAACCTTTTCTCCTTTCTTTATTCTCTTGGTATCCGCCTTTCCGGGCTGCATTTTGCTGTTATCCTCTCTTTTCAGAAACAACTCAACAACCCTTTTATGTCTTCTGACCTTGCTTACTCTGGTTGGTCTGTGTACTTGATGTTCCTTGCTGGTGCTCTTTGATAATCGATGTCGACACAATCCCGTGTTTTCTGCTAGTAATTTCGCGCACCTGTATTTCTTTACTATCTTGCCAGATATAATTCTGTTAATAGCTTTGACCTGCCCTTTGGATGTTTTCTCTCTTGCAGACCTTACTTCATTTACTATCACCTTTCCAAGCAGTAAAGTTTTTCTTACTTTATCTTTCTGCTTTTGTGAAAGTTCAGCGTCATTCATCAGCAGCTCAGTTTGTTTTCTTGGTGTTAATTGGTCTGGTTTCTGTATCTTCTTTATTCTCTGTAAACTCCTTTGTGTCGATCAATATTTCTTCTTTATGGCATCTCTCTCTTGTTCTAATAATCTTATCCGTGAAGTGGCGTCTGACAATTTTTTCTTTCATGGTCGCAGTGCACCTATTTGTTGAGAAGTCTAAACGAACCTGTAAGCGTCCCCTTCCTTGGGATGTACCTGGCTGATCACTCTCATAACCACTTGTGTCTTGCACTGTATTATTGGTCCCCAATCGCTCCTCTCTCTTTCGCTGGTAAAACCCGCGTAATTTCTTACGATTCTTCTCGTTCCTCTTTTTTCTTCGTTTTCGGATAGAGCTGAAAATGGCCCATAATTTCGCCTCATTCATTCTCTTTCACTCTTTAAATATTCTTCATTGTTCTTCACCTTCAACCTTTGTAGGTACTCTTTCTGGATCTCAGCCCTACTCTTCGGCATAATGACCCTGAAATGTTGAAAACCTTCGTTACTATTTGAAACCTTCGTTACCATTTTTAGCTCGACTGGCCGAAGGCCAGCAGAGCTTATGGGATGGTGTGTTGTCCGTCGTCCGTCGTCCGTCGTCCGTCGTCCGTCCGTCGTCCGTTAACTTTTGCCTTGTGAACACTCTAGGGCCTTCATTATTAATCAAATCTTTTCGAAACTTTGCCAGTGTCTTTGTATCAATGAAAGCTCGGACAAGTTCGAAAACCAGCCAGATCAGAATAATTTCACCGGAGTTATGGCCCTTGTTTTGCTGAAAGATGCCATATTAAGCCTTGTGAACACTCTAGCACCTTCATTTATTATTTGATCTTTACCAAACTTGCACATATTGTTAATATCAATGAAAGCTTGGACAAGTTCGAAAACAAGCCAAATCGGATCAGTAACAACGGAGTTATTGCCCTTGCTTTTTCTGAAAATTGCTATTTTCTGCCTTGTGAACGTTCTAGCACCTTTATTTATTATTTGATTGTTACCAAACTTGCACAGATTGTTAATACCAACTATAGCTTGGACAAGTTCGGAAATCAACTGAATTGGGTCAGTAACACCAGAGTTCTGGCCCTTGTTTTTTCTGAAAAATGCCATTTTCTGCCTTGTGAACACTCTAGCACCTTCATTTATTATTTGATCTTTACCAAACTTTCACAGATTGTTAATATCAATGAAAGCTCGAACAAGTTCGAAAACCATCTAAATCGGATCATTAACACCGGAGTTATGGCCCTTGTTTTTTCTGAAAAATGCTATTTTCTACCTTGTGAACACTCTAGGGCCTTCAATATTAATCGGATCTTTACTTAACCTTGCCAGTGTCTTTATATCAATGAAAGCTCAAACAAGTTCGAAAATCGGCAAGATTGAAATAATTTCACAGGACTAATGGCCCTTGTTTTGCTGAAAATGCCATATTAAGCCTTGTGAACACTCTAGCACCTTCATTTATTATTTGATCTTTACCAAACTTGCAAAGATTGTTAATATCAATGAAAGCTCGGACAAGTTCGAAAACCAGCTAGATCGGACCATTAACAGCGGAGTTATTGCCCTTGATTTAGTTAAAAATGCTATATTTTGCCTAGTTAAGACGATATGGGCTTCATTGTTCATCCGATCTTTACCAATCTACATCAGATTGTTTATATCAATGAAAGCTCGGACAAGTTCGAAAACCATTCATATCGGACCAGTAACAGCGGAGTTATGGCCCTTGATTTAGTGCAAAATGCTATATTTTGCTTCGTTAAGACTATTTTTTATCCGATCTTTACCAAACTTTATCAGATTGTTAATGTCAATAAAAGCTCGGTCAAGTTCGAAAACAGACAGATCGGACCAGTAACAGCGGAGTTATGGCCCTTGATTTTGTTAAAAATGCTATAATTTGCCTCGTCTTACAATAGGGCCTTCATTTTGCATCTGATCTTTGCCAAACTTTACCAGATTTTATGACTTTCTTCTTTTTATATTATTATTTGAATTTTTGTTTTTGATTATTTTTACTTTTTTTTTTAGCTCTATGTTGGACCAGTCGGACCAGTAACAGGGGAGTTATGGCTCTTGATTTAGTTAAAAATGCTATTTTTTGCCTCATTAATATGGTAGGGCCTTCATTTTTCATCTGATCTTTACCAAACTTTACCAGATTCTTTAGTTATATATGGCCCTTGATTTAGTTGAAAAGCTGTATTTTGCCCAAAACTTTCCAAAAAACGTAAATGGCAGTCTCTCGCTTCATTGATGTTATAAGAGCCATGTTAGCCAGTAGAGCGTCCACAGGCCCTCTTGGGCCTCTTGTTTTGACATGTCATAATGCAACAAAATGCTTTTATTTGAATTGAATGTTGTTTAACGGCTCAACACAGTGTAGGTTATTTAGAGCCGCCCCAGAGAGAGGGGAAGGATACATAGGAATCCGGGAACCTGCCCAACTCTTATTATCGAATAGATTCCTATGGTTCTTTAACGTGCTCGGAGGATAGACCGATACACGGGACCGCCCGGTTTACGTCCCCATCCGACGGACGAGGCTAAGGTAAAGTGTCTTGATAACATCTACTCTAGACATGTATAATTCAGACCTTATTTATACTAAAATTACTTACGACATTATGACTTACACAATTAAACTGATACTTATTGTTTAATATGTACATTTACATATGAGCTTTATCACTTAGTTCAAATTAGCAAATTGGAAAACATTGTTCTAGTTTATATGGGCTTGAAACACATTAATTCCATATAATGATGTATGTGTCAACACTTCCGTGTTTTCTCAAAGATATTGAGCTAATAATAACAGCATTATATACATTTTGTTTGGTATAAAACTTTCGTTACCATCTCGTAACGAAGGTTTGTACGTTATGCCCTTACTCTACATAGCAAAGGGAAGCAACTCTGCAGCATTTTTATCTAGCATACGATCACCCAACACCATTTCTTTAAACCAGAAATAAAACAATGGACATCATCACATATTACCATATCAGTTCTCAGTTTTACGTGAAATGGTACTTACGGCTGAATATCCACGTGGGTTCCACCAACAGTTTTCACTATTACTCTGTAAATATGCGCGGTTCTAATTTGATGAATATGGCGCCGATGTAAACACTTTAATGACGTCACAAATACATAGCTATTCTCACTAGAACCTGTAGTTTCGAATTCTGGTAACGAATGTTTAAATCACGAAGGATTAAATAATACTACAATTCCTTTATATTTTTGTAAATTATTTCTAAAAAATATAAATATTATGTTTTGAATATTAAAATAAGACGTATATAGATATTAAACATTTACATAATGGAATTTAGAAGCTGTGCTGTCATAAATGTACCGTATCGAAGGTTTAAAGTTTTACTTTTTAGGTATGGTTTTGTGGTTTTTGCATGCGTGGAAAATAAGCATCATGTTTAATCTATGAAAGAAAAATCTATATAAAGTATAATGGACTGAATGTTAATACTGGCGGCCGTTAAACCCTAGAAATGACTCGTACACTGTATATGTAGCCATTTAAAGTCAGCATAACGAAGGTTTTATGAAACTATAAAACTTCGGCGACACGCTTACTTTCATCTATATATTTTTATATTAATTCATTTTCAACATCTGGCCTGTATTTATTCAAAAGAAAAAGCATAAACCTTAACACCGATAGAAAACCAAAATAATAAAAACGCTCTAGTGGTCGAAGATTTGTGCTGCAAAATCAAATACTGCAACTGGCGACAGTAATGAAAGTTTAAAATTTGACGGTAATATACATATTTTTTTCTTAAATATGCATGCAAAACAAACTCTTCCTCTTTAATTTACATCATTACCACAAATATCTTTAAAAATATTAGTAAAGCTGTTTAGGTACCTGCAAATATACAAAGTTGGGATATAAAAACATAAAGGATCTACTTATTGAAAAACAGTGTATGTATATGCCGTCTTTAGAATCATCCATAATTATTGACGATTAAGTACCATGATGAATTTATTTAAGGTTTCTTTGAAATCTTATTGTCAAATTCTTTTTATTTATTACTTGACATTATATATGCTGCAATGCAGTATATGCTGTAGTGCAGAATATACTGGATTCGTACAGCAAGTATGCAGCATGGTGAACAAAAAAAAGACTTGGTGTTGATGGACTGATGGACGATGGACAAAACACGATCATAATACCACTTTGCACAAGTACAATATCATATGACTTGTTATTCTTGTTGAATAGCATGCATACCCACGACTCTCCAAGAACTATATGGGCAACCAGTAAATTTCTATAAAAAACAAAAGCACACTACTGGTTCAGATTCATGCCTAAAAACAAGAGGCCCATTCAGAAGAGATGTTGTTTAAAACAATTTTTGGACGTACAGACGGTTTAATGGTGGAAATAGCTCACTTGAGCATTTGGTTTATACTATGTAAAGACGTTTACAAAATAAATACGAATGTCAGTTATTAAAGTCAAGAACGATCAAAATACAATGATATTTTGTCATTCATAGTCATATCACTGAATATAATAGCAAATCACATTAATGTATATGTTACTGCATGTCTTTCTTCACTGTACAACGAATGCATTTATTTATTACAGTAGTAAATGGGTCGGTTTGGCGTCCCGACTGCGCATGCGTGAGCTCATTTGCATATGAATGGATGACATCATTTTCTAAAAATAGAATGTGTTGGGTGTCACACATTGTCTGATTTGCATATGCATGAATGTATTGTAGTAGAGGGGATTAATGACAGGATGTTCGAACAAAGGGTATTGCATCAGTCCCGTTAATCCTTTACCGTACCCACGCGATAGGATGAGTGTCATAGGTTAATCCCCCAATCCTCCCCCAGCGGCTTTTTTTGACACTGACCGTTACAAGGCGGTAGCCCTATTGTCAACCCTTTTGTGTTTGTGATGTATTATTTGGCATTTGTGTTTGTGGTTGACTGTCGTCCTTGAATGCTGCTTTTCCTGTTCGATTTTTATATCTAAATTTACTGTTTCCACTTATAACAGACGTTATCATAATGGTTCATTTAAAATATAATGTCAATAATTGTTGTGTACATATAAAAGCATTATGGATATATACAGAGAGATTAAGTGATACTTATCCACCCATCTGATTGGTCCGTTTGTGCTATTTATAGAAGTACAAGTCCTAACATGTCAAATCTTGTGTTCAATGTGTTGGTATAATAGAGGGTTTCCGGTCCTTTGTTTACGTTTTCTGTTGCAGTTGGATGTAAATTCACCATGTCAGTACCTTTTATTCGAGCATCCTGGCGCTAATCCCCTTTGCGGTTTTTCATACAAAGACATATTTTGACTTACAGTATTCTATACTTTTGTAAGTTATTCGCTTCTCAGGTACTTCTTGATTGGCTTCCTGGGTGGAACCAGTACTAAGCAATGCCGATAAAGTGTCTTGCTCAGGGACACAACGAATATGGTTATGGCGGGGATCGAACCCACGACGTTTGGATCATGGGTCCAACACTCTACCACTAGACCACAAGCGCTCCACAATATCCTGTCGCACACTGCGGATTAAGTCTAAATGTCAGTACCCTTTGTTCGAACATCCTGGCGGTAATTCCCTCTGCGGTTTTTATACAAAAGGAACTCGGACAACCAGTCTATATAATGTCCACAGATCAAACATCCTGTCACATCCCTTTTGCTTTTATACAAAAGGAACTCAGACATCATGTCTCTCAATAGTGTCGATTGAATTGAGGGATTAACCTATGACGTTCATCCTGTCGTGTTGGTATGCTAAAGATTAAGGAGACTGATATAATACCCTTTGTTCGAACATCATGTCACTATTCCCCCCTACCATGATACATCCATTCATATGCAAATGAGACCACGCAATGCGTGACCTCACATTCTATTTTTAGAGCATGATGTCATCCATTCATATGCATTTAAGCCAATGCATGCACAGTCGTGACGCCTAACCGACCCATTTACTACTTATAACTAATCTTTGAAACTTACCTAGCTTGAATAGCAGCAGACATTTTAGTCAACAAAAAATCAAATTTGAGGTAACTCCAATGATTCAGAAAATATTTAAAAGTGCTGCCGTCTGGAGTACTGGACACATTCAGATATTTTGTGGCATGCTTGCAGTATAAAAAGTATGCTTCTTTGCAGTATATGCTTCTTTGAAGTATGATTTGAATCATTTTAAAACCAGTGCAGTAGTGTTGCAGTAGTTATTTGCAGTAGATCCTGCAATGGAGCATACTACTAATTTGTATAATGTTACAGCAGCATGATTGCAGCATTAATGCAGTATATACTGCATTGCAGCATATTTATTCATCATGCTTGGAAATTTGCAGTAGATACAGAATCTAAACCAAGCAGTCGGGAATCCATTAGTTTTTTTTAAATGCATATGAAATGCAATGCATTCCCATTTGCTGTCCATATATATAATATTCCAAATATGTTTTAGTGATGTTTTTAGCTCTACTGATCAAAAATCAGCAGAGCTTATGCCGTCCGTCCGTCTGCCTGTCTGTTCATCTGTAAACCTTTTTTTTTTGTAGTGATTTCCCGTCTCTACATATTTCTGTGTTATTTTTGTCACTTCTTACCACATAGCTTCTTACACATATATGTTCCCCCCTCCCCCCAACCCCCCCTCCCCCCCCACACACACCAGCCTCTCCCCCCCCCCACCCCACTCGAAACTATTTTATTTTGTTTGTATTTTTTTTACATATTTCTGTGTTGTTTTGGTCAATTCTTACATAGCTTCTAACACATATATGTTGCCCCCGTCCCACCACAACCCCCCGCCTCTCCCCCCACCCACCCTCAAAACTCGAATGTATTTCTATCAATTCTTACACATAGCTATGTTTCGCCGCCGCCCCCATGTTGTTTAGGTCAAGTCTTACATAGCTTCTTATACATAGCTTCTTACACATATATGTTGCCCTCACTCCCCCCCCCCCCCCCCCAACACACACCCCGCCCTTCCCTCCACCCACACTCAAAACTGGATTCTTTTATTTTAACATATTTCTGTGTTGTTTTGGTAAATTCTTACACATGGCTATGTCCTCACCCCCCCCCCCCCCCCCCCCCCACTCTCCGCCCCTCCCTCCCCCTATAAATATTTTTATTTTAACATATTTCTGTGCTGTTTTGGTCAATTCTTACATATATAGCTATGTTGCCTCCCCCCCCCCCCCTCCCCCCACACACACACTCCACACTCAAAACTTGATTTTTAGCTCCACTGGCCAAAGGCAGAGCTTATGGGATGGCGAGTCGTCCGTCAGTCGTTAACTTTTGCCTTATGAACATTCTAGGGCCTCCTTCATTATTAATCAGATATTTACGAGACTTTGCCAGTGTCTTTATATCAATGAAAGCTCAGATAAGTTCGAAAACCAACCAGATCGGATTAATTTCACTGGAGTTATGGCCCTTGTTTTGCTGAAAAATGCCATATTTAGCCTTGTGAACACACTAGCACCTTCATTTTTTATTTGATCTTTACCAAACTTGCACAGACTGTTAATACCAATGAAGGCTTGGATAAGTTCCAAAACCAGCTATGTGGGGTCAGTAACACCAGTTATGGCCCTTGTTTTTTTTCTTCTGAAAAAGCCATTTTTTGCCTTGTGAACACTCTAGCACCTTCATTCATAATTTGATCTTAATCAAACTTGCACAGATTGTTAATATCAATGAAAGCTCGGACATGTTTGAAAACCAGCCAAATCGGATCAGTAACACCAGAATTATAGCCCTTGTTTTTTTCTGAACAATGCCACTTTCTGCCGTGTATACACTCCTTCATAGCACATTCATTTATTATTTGATCTTTACCAAACTTACACTTTTATTATCAATGAAAACTCGGACAAGTTCGAAAACTAGCCAAATTGAATAAGTAACAGCAGAGTTATGTCCCTTGATTTGCTGGAAAAATGCCATATTCTGCCTTGTGAACACTAGCACCTTCATTTCATTTTCCATCCGGTCTTTACCAAACTTTAAGAGATTTTTAATATCAATGGAAGCTCGGACAAGTTTGAAAACCAGCTATATTGGACCAGGAACACCAGAGTTATATGCCTTGAATTATTGAAATATGCCATTTTCAGCCTTGTGAACACTCTAGCAACTTCATTTTCTATTCGATCTTTCCCAAACTTGGCCAGATTGTTGATATCAATGAAAGCTCTTTTGAATTTGAGAACCAGACAGATCGAACAAGTAACACTGGAGTTATGGCCCTTTTTCAATATTTGGTAATGCACACTCCTACCTCCCTTTATTGATTTATGGCGTGTTATGTCGGACCGACAGCGGACCGATGAAGGATATCAATTGATGAAAAAATTTGCTCTTTGTGCTATATTCATTAAGATTAATCTATTGAACAATCAATTTCGCATGCCATACAAACAAAAATCATCTAATTAAAAATTTGAAAAATACTGAATTAATCGGCTCTACATTCACCTACGTCGGCATTTTTTGCCGATATTCCGACATTAAGCCGAGATAGGCATGCTGGCTGGGACTGTGTTAATGACTTGCAAATCTTCACAGCTCTGTAAACCTACTATTCTACCTACTTCAGCAAGTAATCTGGTCAATCCACTCGTGTCATACGCGTAGATGATAAGTTTTTCTAAGAAATAACTACTTTGGAAAAAACAAAAACATGAGTTGCACGAGAGCATATATGCTCAGTCCACTCATCGTCCTGTAAAGTAGTTCGTAGCTCAAGTGTCGCCCCAGAAAGAGCCACAACATTGCTACTTTGGTCAGCTTCCCCTTTAGGGAAGGGAAATCCATTTCGTAAAGGTATTTTGTCCTATATTCAGCTTTATATATTTCAAGGGGGATGTTATTTTCCTTGGCTAACTCTCTTAATTCGATTGAGAACGATGGTCCCATTTCTTCTCCCTGTGTCTGGTCGTTTGTGGCGGCAATTTTAAACTGTCTGTGAGTTTGTGGCGGCCATTTTAAACTATCTGTGAAATACACAGACAAAATGTGATCATATACATATATACTGAAAAAATAAGTTTAGCAAGTTCTTATGTTGAATGCTATTTTATAATGTGAAGTATTAAAAAGCATTTGCATGTCATAGGGTGATCTTCTCTTTCACTAATTAGTTGTGATCCAATGAAAGGATCAGAGTTTTCTCCCATTTAGTTAAAACAGCGTATTTCATATTTAAAAATACCAATATGATAAAGAACATGTTTAAATAACGTCATTAAATAACAGTTCTGGGTTTCAAGTTATAAAAAACGGAAAATCAATGGATACTAACCTCGTCATTATAATACAATAACGAACCCAAGTTTTAAAAAATTTGAAATAACCTCTCTTTACATTGAAATAACGAAATTATAATATCTGTAAAGCAGGTAGTTTAAAACATTTTGTTATTTTTTTTCTCGCAGATATTGTTTCAAACACAATGCCCTGCATATATCTGCTAATTTTGTTAATTATATTGTTAATGACCTCTGCCACACATAGCATAGAATATACGCAAATGAATTTGCCATGCCATTTACTTGCTAAACTTGTTTTTATCAGTATATTTGTATACATTCAAGGTTAGAAAAATACCCTGCTTAAATTGACTGTTACATCAATAATTGACCCTTATTTCATCGCTTTTTAATCCTTAGCGCCTTAAACTACCCATTTACCTACCGTCCTACCTCCATAACCATTACTTCCAATAACACTAATGATTACCATATACTAATTATTCGACTTGTATAAGTCGTTTGTGCTAGCCTTTCCATCGACTCACCCTCTGAACTACTAGTACCTGATTCACAGTCACTGCTCACTGGGGACGCGGCAAGTGCCGCCTTCTTTATTGATCGCGCCCCTTCTCATTTTGTGGTACTCATCTAAATTTGCTAATCGTAAGTGCCTTGCGTATGATTCCCTAGTTTTATTATCTAGCTGACTGTTTCTGACATATGTTTGTGGGGACTTCTGTTCAACAATTCTATAAAAAAGGGATCCATCGCGAATCTAATTTACTTTTTCTAACATGGTTCTTTAAATAGACTTTGTCTCTTACCTTAAACTCAACATTCTTGCCAGTTTTATCCACCCGTAATTTTCTTTCCCTTTTTACCCGTTTCATCCTATTGAAAACTCTAGTAAATGCAATATGCTGCTGCTGCAGACGTACCTCGTGGGCGTCATCTCCCCTACGGGGTTTCAAAATAGCATCCAGGGGTATTGTTGCATCCCTACCATACAGAAGGTTGAAAGGTGTTCTCTGTGTTGACTGATTTACAGTCATTCTTAACCCCGCTAAGGTCGGATTCAGACATATGTCCCATGTGGTTGGTTCGTCCTTGATTTCCTTTGCAAGTAAATTAACTATAGCCTTATGAGATACCTCCACTTGACCATATGCGTGAGTAGAATAGAACGATGTTGTAGTACACTTAACATTCATGCTAGTCAAAGTTTCAACAACCTCTATGGCAACATTTTCCTTGCCATTGTCTGACAAATAGCAGAGCGGAAGTGACTAGAGAAATATAAAAAGATCGGACAGGGAAAGTAGCACTCAAGGAGGACAGTCAACCACAAAACACAGAAACGAAACAAACACGCAAACAGACAAACAAAAAGGCAAAAGTAATAATAAATGCAAACGACATCACAAACACATAAGGGTTGACAATAGGGCTACCGCCTTGGAACTGGGGGTTTAAACAGGTTCTAGGGTTCACCAAACCTCACACCCTACTGTCATCCCATTAAAACAGGACGGTGTAAATGAAGAAATCCCCACCATGATCTAATATCTAACCAAAAAGGCAGCATCAATAGGCAATAAAAGTAAAACACAAATATGCTCGTGTAAATATAATACAAAAAACAATAACCTATAAAGCCATAATGAAGGTACTCAATGACTTGGCAGAAGCCACAGCAACAAGAGAATAAACCATTAAGGGCACGACACGAAAGATCATAGACAAACATCAAACGCCACCGTCCCAATGGACTTTAGGTAGGCGTCATCATAGGGTCCACAGCATGTCCGGTCATCGTACAATTAAAGAGGAAAGCATAGTAGCGAACTGTAAAAGGGTCCACCACCAAGCATGCAGTACGATGCAAAATGATAGGGTCATAACCTCTTTTGATAAACTTTTTAACAAGTTTAACAAAGATAGTATGAAAGTGATCATGACCAAGAATCTTACGAAGTTTATAAATCACATCACCATAGAAGTCAGGTTGTGATAGTCCTTGTCGCAGAAGAGTCCTTAAATTACTTTTATAGTTGGAAAGAAGATCAGGGTTACGGAATAACATTTTGCAAAGGTTTTACAAAGTTTATGGTAACGGTAACCCTGATTGAGTAGCTTTTTAGTTATGCAAAGATTACGAATAGTAAAGTCCTCAACTCGAGTACAAGCTCTTGAAAAACGAATAAGTTGAGACACATACACCCCATAAGAAGTTGGTCGGGGAACATCCCCATCCAAATGGGGATAATTAAGAATGTCAAAATTAAAATCATCTCTCTTGTCATAGATTTTGCTAATTATGTCACCATTTTCAATCGAGATATCTAAATCAAGAAAAGAAGCGTTATTATCAGATATATTAGCTTTGTTAAGCTGAAGTTCTTTAGGATAAATATTATTAACCATAGTTGGAAAGAAAGGGTTGTCAATGTTCAATATGTCATCCAGATACCGAGAGGTGTCATTAAAGGCTTCAATAGCATCTGCCTGGGTATCTGGTGAAAGACTCAACATGAAATCTCTTTCATAGCAAAATAAAAACAAATCTGCGACAAGTGGTGCACAGTTCGTACCCATAGGGATACCAACAATTTGTCTATAAAGGTGGTTCCATGCCTGACGAAAATATTATCTAATAGGAAGATGAGTGTTTCACAAACTTCATAGCAAGTTCACATAGTATAATTGTGTCTTGGAAATATTTCATGTAATGGTATATGTAGGATATTGGAAGTAGTTTTTGAGGGTAATGGGAAACACTCTAACCACCCACTATAGCTATCTATCACTGTATATATATACATATTGCCTGACAGTATTTCTGGTAGAGGTCCCATAATGTCCCCTGCAAATTTACTGAACGGGTACGGGCTTATTTCAGTTTTACCCATGTGTGATTTAACAGCCACCATATTTCGTTGCTGACATTCAACACATTTGTTAACTAACTCGTATACTAGTTTGTACATATTAGGCACATAATACTTTTCCTTTAATGTGTGAAGATACGGTCAACACCTGCATGAGCCAGACAATGATAGCTTCTAATAACTCTCCGGTCAAGTGCTCAGGGCTATATGATCATTGTCAGTGTCGCTGACGTAATACAGAACACCATCCATAATTATGAAATTCCTTTCAGTTGTTTTATTGCCCATACTTTCGTTTAACTGGGTCAGTATGGTACTTAAGATTGGGTCCTTTGATTGTTCTTCTATCACATTTAGGTCTAATAAAGAAGTTATAACGGGTTCATCTAAGATTGACTTAGTTACGTGTAAGTACTTTGTTGGATCGATATGTGAAGTGTTGACAATGTTGATCTGAAATGCCCTGTCCATAACCTTAATTTCAACTTCTGGGTCATTTGAGTGATTATCACATGTACTTCCTTCGGGTTGGACACGACTCGAGAGGTCGGAAGTAATATTCTTTGGGCCAGGGATGTAATGGATATCAGTCAAAAGCTATTGGTTCTGTGCTGTGTCAAGAGGTCATTTTTCTGTTACTAAATAGTTGTTTATTTAGTAGACATTTCAGCGGACGATGCTCAGTGAATATTTGAACTTTAGAGTCAAATAAATAACGTTGGATTTTTCTTTTTCTATGGACTGCGTGTCCGTTAACTTGTGGGAAAGGAAATGAAGTGCTCTGTTGGGCTCCCTTCCTCATCAGTGTCCTCTTAACACAGCACAGAACCAATACATTTATCGGATGCATCCGTATACAGAATAAACATCTTATCCATATTTGGGTATGTCAGCAATGGAACCTCGGTCAGGCTTTCTTTTAAGTAGTCAAAAGCCTTCTTAAACCATGCATTTCATTTTCAGTCTCTTTCCGCATTCTATCGAGAACTAGCTGTAAGTGAACTTAGTGTTCTTCTATCGGATTCGAAACTACTATTACATCATCTTTGTAAGCTAGTGCGAAATGTTCGAACCCCTGTAGGGCGATATTCATCATTTCTGAGAAATAACAAGGACTATTCTTGAGGCCAAAACATGCGATTATATTCCATCAACCCTCTCTCGAAAAGCCGTTTTCTCTCGGTTGTCGGGATGAATAGCTATACAGAAACATCCGGCAAAGAGATCTAGGAAGCTCAGTGCCTTTTTCCTATATTTTTGGAACATACTCCATACCCTCAAAATTGGGAATTTTATCACGATTTTTCATAAAATTGGGAAACAAAACAGTCAAACATTCATTTCATAATTGTATCTTTCATACTGTTTACAGTACAACAAGATCAACAGCGGTATTTAAAAGCATTTCATATGCAATACTTGTCACATGTTTGCTACTTTTCAGTGTTCTTTCTTTTTCTTCTTTCAATTGGGAATTTTCTTCTCAAAATTGGGAAAAAAGATATGTTTTGTCATTGGGAACATGACCCAATAACGGCTATAAAAACAGCCAAAAAAAGCCCTGAAGCTAAACACCTGACTGCTACCCAGTCGTTCTAGCACAGAGTCGATTAATGGCATTTGAAAACTATAGTGTTTCGTCCTTATTAAAGCTACAGAGTCCCTATATCAATCGATTTCTTCTTTGTAGGCGTGTCTTTATTTGTAACTTCATGTTCACCAGCTCATGTCGAAATCGGGTATTTAAGCGAGCAAATATAGCGAAGGAAATCATACATCGACCAGTGCACATCGTACTTATACAGCGGTAACAGTAATTTTTACAAAAACAAAAGTTAGCTTCTTTCGGGGCTCGAACACACGACCTTCTGATTTCAAGTCCTCTGCTCTATCCACTGAACTACGACGCTACTTGAGAAAATAGTATACTAACTACCATATATTATGAGGCAAAATAACTTAACATATTTGAACGCAACTAATGATGGATCAATAAATATGCAGTCCATATTGTCGCACGTGTAAATTAACATTGCCTGGTGTAATACTGTATTTTATCAATATGAAACTAATACTTCGCCTAATTCAACCATATCTCGACTTGTTATTTAGCCCTTTATGAGTTTGTAAGCGCGCTCTTGTTATTACGTAATACCTATTTAGTGATAAAAATGCTACAAAATACCAATAAATAGCAGTGGTCTAGAGGTTCAGCGTACATCTTTCAAATCTTACAAGTGCAAGGCTGTGGTTCAAATCCCGTTCCGGGCAACTATTTTTTTTATCACATATAGTCTGGAGCCGTATATTTATCGATGTTACCTGTACGGAGGCTAAATAAAAATGTGAAGTTTTACGTATCGATTTCTCCTTATATACCGACTTTTGTGGTGTTTGTCGATTTGAAACTACTTCACACGTGACTCATTCATATTCATGAGTTATTACCAGTTAAAATAGGGACTGTACAGCTTTAATGAGTCTAAAATCAATGACTAACCTCTTAGTATTATCCGCCTTGGGTACTAGGATGATTGGCGCAGAATAAGGACTTCTAGACCTACTGATTATTCCTGCTTTCAACAACTGATTTCCTGCCGCCTCGACTACAGATTTATCATTCAATGGTCTCAGCTAACAGGAGGGCTATCTCCAGTTCCTATTCGCATTTGCAGAATATCTGTTTCTCTGAGAATGCTAATTTATCTAAATTTCTATAAACGAGATCCCCTATTCTCCGTTTGTGTTCGGGAGGTGCATTTATTTGAGTAGCTACTTCCTCATAACTCTTATTTCTACTACCTGAACTATTTCCGTAATGACTGCCTGCATGTTGTTGCCTGTGGCAGTTCACTACATCTATCTGACAAACATTCACTAAACGAGCAATTCCAACTCCACGTTGTAATCAGTAGCTGTGCCCGCTGTGGTTTACTATCATTAAAGGTACAGTCTTACTTTCTTTTACTTCTGTAACCGATTCAATTATCTGTAAGTCAGGTCTATCTACCATAAACCCCGTTTCACTATCTGAGACTATCATGATTCCGCCTTTGAACTGTTCTCTTACTTTACACATTACCATTGAATATGGTTTAACTACTACCTTTTTGTATAACCTAACTAAAGACGCTATGTGAATATCTGGTACAAAAAGGTATCATTGTTTTACCAATACGCATACAACCTAAATCATAATAAAACCTCACACCGAAATCCTGCATAAAATCATGTCCTAAAACCTCATGTTTCTATTCATGTTGGACACTGCATAGAATGAGTGTTCATATTTGTTTAGATCTCATTTCAAATTTTAAGTTTACTCGGCCTAAAATCTTTAAGAAATTACCATCTACACCTTGTAAGTAAGCGCCGTGTCGATCAGAATTCTAAAGTTAGCTTTTCCTGTTTTTATAATGCATGAATTTAAAATTCCAGCCGTCGACGTCTTTTTTCTTTCCATTCAAGTCTAAATGACCTACAATTATGTCTCGAGTCTACTTAGTTTGATCAGGCGCATTGCAATATTTCGAATATGGTTCTTTGAACCGTCGACTAGAAACAAGCGCGGCGTGATCTTAAATGGTCCACTTGCATGGGTTTTTTGACCATCTCATCGGTCAAGTCTATGTGCAAAACTTGGGTTTGTCAATTGGTCCCTTAATGGGAATCGTTTCCTCAAGTTTTTGATCATCAATGCTACTCTTATTGCGCGCTCAAAACGTCTAGGTCTATCTCTCATAACTTTGAATCTAATAGAGGTCGTCGACCAGTCCGTCAATAAAAAAGTCTTAAAAAGTTTGCACTGTAGCATGACCGTGGGCCTTTTTTGCGATTTTGTTTTTACCTGCTTAACAGAGAAAAAGCATGCGACGTATCTGGTCACATCTGAGAAACTACTGACAGTTCAGTTCTTAACTCGTCCCATGTGCCTGCATGCTGTCTAGGAACCGTTTTAGTTAGTCACCTACAGGTCCTTTACTTGTCTGGATGGCTAACAACTGTTTCTGCACTTGATCTGTAGTAACTCTACTTATCTATAGCTTTTAACCATTCTTTTATATTCGCTTGGCGGCTGAACCATCGAATACTTTTATACTATAATGAATGCCTTGTGTGTCAAGTGCATTCGTCCGGCGTCTTTCAAGTGTTTCCCATGGTCATGTTGTTGTACTTCCATATTTTCATTTAAACTTACAATCTGATGAGCCAATATCATTAGAAACTTGCCCTAATTCTGATTCAGCCATTTTAGCTCTACTGATCAGAGATCAGCAGAGCTTATGCCGTGGTGCGGTGTCGTCGTCCGTCTGTCCGTCTGGTCTGTCGTCCGTAAACTTGTTTATTGTAGCGACTACTGCTCGGAAACTACTGAAGTGGGATTTTCATGAAACTTTACAGAAATGTTGCCCATGAAGTCTTGATGTGCAAAACCAAGATGGCCGCCAAATCTAAAAAATAGATTTTTAATAAAACAAATTTGTAGCCGACTACTTCTTGAAAACTCTAAGTGATATTGATATGGGACTTTTTCTAAAATGATCAGCATGACATGATGTGTGGTCCTTGTCGAAACTCGTTTTGATTCGACGTTAAACATGGCTGCCAGCGGCCATCTTGTGTTTACATAGAGTTATTTAGTAAACACTTGTAACGACTACTCCTCTAGAAACTACTCGATGGATTTCCGTGAAACTTCACAGGAATGTTGCTCTTGATGTCTAATTGATCTTAGCAGGTCGGCCGGAAATTCAAGATGGCACGCCACAGCTAAAATTAGATTTTCAAAAAACAAGTTTGTAGAGAGTACTTCTTGAAAACTATAAGTGATATTGATATTGGACTTTCTCTAAAAATGATCAGTATGACATGATGTTGATCCTTGTCAAAATATATTTTGATTTGACGTTAAACATGGCCGCTGCGGCCATCTTTGTTTACACAGAGTTATATAATGAAAACTTGTAGCGTCTACTCCTTTGAAACTACTTGACGGATTTTCATGAAACTTCACAGGAATGCTGATCTAGCTATCAAAACCCTATCGGTAGAGCTTCAAGGTCATTGACCTCTTCGTAATTTTAAGTTAGGTCTAAACTGATACTCTCTATTGTGATCGTACAGAAAATGCGTATAAAATATCACTCACCGGTTTTGTCAGTTTGCTTTTTCTTCGCGTTGTGTGTCCGTTGTTTTTTGCGTTGTGTTCCGGCGGTTGCCTGGGTTGAATCCTTGGTAACTGGGAACCAGAAGTTCTATTTACTATAACAACGACTAAGTCCTTGTGTCTCTAAGTATATTTATATTTATGTAACATCTACTAAGTTACTACACACAAATTATAACTTAGACAGCTTTAGTGAAATAAGCAAGATCGAATCAATCTGCTGTCTTAAACAGTGTGCAATCGAGGTCTCCCGAATCATCTGATTTGATCATTATATAGAGCATTTTGATATCCAGCACGTGAGCGTTGACCAGTGCATGCACATGTCACTTCTTCTCAGTACTTGACACATCTAAGATTTTTAAAGTAAAACATGAGAATTAACCTCGTTCTTCTACTAGTACTTCGCCAAGTGTCTGCACGAGGCTGTTAGTCACCCGTTACATGTACAGGTCACTTCCTGATATATCTCAGCTTTTAGGAGTTAACAGTACAATTAACATTCATTTCTCTTTTAAGTACTTCGACAACACTGTCTCCACGGGGCTTTTCACCAGGTGGCATGTACATGACACATCTCAGCTTGTTGGAGTAATCATGACAATTAACCTGATCCCTGGAGCGGTGCTTAAACAATTTCAGTGTCACGATCTTCAAGCTTTGATGATTGGTCAATTTATTGCCACATGTATTAACTTACTTTGTCGTGACACGGCACAATGCCGAACAAGAGTCAAGCATGTACTTCACACATTGAACCGGTCATTTTTTGTAACTGGCTGAGTAAACACTTGTAAACTTTCTCCTGACACAAGATCTCGTGCAATGGCTTGTATGCCTAAAAGTACAAGTCACGTTTGTGTATCATACATGAAAGTCAGTCACCCCACAAATTAGTCAAGCGACCGACCTATTCGTTGAAGGATTATCAGTAAACATACAACTTATAGAATATCATGACTATATCTCTACCAAGCGAGTTTCAAATGGTGACACTGGGTCACATTGGTAGCCCAGCGTTCACATGCTTTTACATATACTTATATGGGGAAAACGAAAAAAATCTTCTCTGAAACTACAAGAGCCAGAGGTTTCTTATTTTGCATTTACTTTAGTCATGGTCCTCCAGCAAGTTTGGTTTAAATTGTGACATGGGAGTCAAATGTTGGGCCCGCCCAAGAGGGTCTTTACATAGAGCAGTATAGGGAAAGGAACAGAAAAATCTTCTTCGCTGGAATACTACAAGAGACCCAGAGGCGTTAATATTTTGCATTTAGCTGGTAAACTGAGTGGTCTCGCTACAGAGTTTGTTCAGATGGTAACCCAGGGGACACTTTTGGTTGCGCCACAGGGGTCACATTTTTAACATAGACTTATATAGATAAAAACTTAAAACATCCTCTTCTCTAAAACTACAAGAGCCAGAGGTTGAATATTTTGCGTATACTATAACGATAGGGAATAAATCTTTAAAAACAATCTTCGTCTCAGAAACACTAGGTCAATTTTAGACCAAACTTCACATGGATGATCCTTAGGTGAAAAATCTTCTCTGAAACTGCAACAGTCCAAGGTTTAATATTTTGCATTTACCATAAACTTATGATTCAGAACCCAAGTTTGTTCAAACTTTTGAAGTCCTGATGTCGGATTTGGCCCCTTTCCAGGGAGTCACATGTTTTTTTCTTGTCTTACTGCAGTAAAAGATCACGTTAAACAAGATTGTGCTAAAGCTTATGAAAACTCTGGGATTTATTTATCTTGATCTATTAAAATTCAGGCGACGTTCTGATAAAATTTGCAATAAACGTCAAGCTTCATCTATAAGTACTTATGATTTTTCTACATTATATACAACTTTACCACACAACCTTATCAAAGACAAGCTTATTGCTCTCATTTTAAAAACTTTTGCTGGGTAAATACTACATATTTGGCCTTTAACAATATTAAAGCGTTTTTTTACTTACAGCAGTTTGGACATATTACACGATGTGGACTTGCCATGAAGTTTGTGAATCACTTATTTTTCTATTAGATACAATACTTTCGTCAGGTATGGTATACTACCGTTTGGTTTAAACATATTTTATTTTCCAAATAGCTACAACAATATACAATATTTGTACACAAAAACAAAAGATCAGTACGAAAGATAAAATCTTATGGAGTTCTTATCCACTGGTTGAATATGGTAAGGATAAGATAGCGGTAAATTTGAAATATAAATATCGCTTGTATCAATCGATAGAACTAATGCTAATACTAAAAGGAGAGAAAACAAAATAGTAACAATTATAAGGAATAAGAAATTAATCGATTACATTCGAATGTTGAAACGAAGGATAACTAAAATAATATGGGTAGATGAATTAATGAAAAGTAGAGAAAGGTAGCAAGGACAAACCTAAAAAAAAAGGAACGGGATCGCACAGAAGACATAGCCGCTAGGGTTTGGCGGCGTTTAGGAGCACACCAATGATACAAGTTCGTCTTGCTGCGCTCCTATATAACCTAAAACCGTTTATACTAGTCGATATGTTTTTCTGGTCCGATTTATAAATATATTGGATTATGTTCTACTAGGGAACAAATACTAATTATTTCAG